>ML422168.1:0-17525 GCA_005239525.1 Nicotiana knightiana | reverse complement strand
TGGCGGGTCAGTGAACAATGTTCTTTAGGTCATTTTCAATTTTCTGAAAAATTTCAGGCGATCGGGATCCGGAAGCCCGTGCCCACTCAGAAAGCGTGGGCTATAGCACACGAAAATGTTGAAATCGGGCCGAGTTTTTGTTTTATTGCACTGTAGTGCCAAAGTATTGACGAACGGTCATGGCGGGTCAGTGAACAATGTTCTTTAGGTCATATTCAATTGTCTGGAAAAATTTCAGGCGATCAGGATCTNTTGCTCTGTAGTGCCAAAGTATTGACGAACGGTCATGGCGGGTCAGTGAACAATGTTCTTTAGGTCATATTCAATTGTCTGGAAAAATTTCAGGCGATCAGGATCTGGCATCCCGTGCCCACTCAAAAAGCGTGGGCTATAGTACACGAAAATGTTAGAATCGGGTCGAGTTTTCATTTTATTGCTCTATAGTGCCAAAGTATTGACGAAGGGTCATGGAGGAATGGTGACGAATGTTCACTAGGTCATTTTCAATTGTCCGGAAAAATTTCAAGCGACTCGGATCCGGGAGCCCGTGCCGACTCAGAAAGCGTGGGCTATAGCACACGAAAATATGAGAATCGGGCCGAGTTTTAGTTTTATGGCTCTATAGTGCCAAAATATTGACGAACGGTCACGGAGGGTCGGTGAACAATGTTCCTTAGGTCATTTTCTATTTTCCGGAAAAATTTCAGGCGGTCCGGATCCGGGAGCCCGTGTCGACTCTGAAAGCGTGGACTATATCACACGAAAATATTGGAATCGAGCCGAGTTTTCATTTTATGGATATAGAATGCCAAAATATTGACGATCAGTTAGCGCGAGTCGGTGACCAATGTTCCTTAGGTCATTTTCTATTTTTCGGATAAATTTCAAGCAGTCCCGATTCGGGAGCCCGTGGCACTTCAGAACGTGTGGGCTATAACCCACGAAAATATTTGAATCGGGCCGAGTTTTCATTTTATGGCTCTATAGTGCCAAAAGATTGACGAACAATCATGGCGGGTCAGTGACTAATCTTCCATAGGTCATTTTCTATTGTTCAGAAAAATTTCAGGCGATCAAGATCCGGGAGGCCGTGCCCACTAAGAAAGCGTGGGCTATAGCACACGAAAATATTGGAATCGGGTCAAGTTTTAATTTTATGGATCTAGAGTGCCAAAATATTGACAATCAGTCATCGCGTGTCGGTGACCAATGTTCCTTAGGTCATATTCTATTTTTCGGATAAATTTCAAGCAGTCCCGATTCGGGAGCGCGTGGCACTTCAGAAAGTGTGGGCTATAACCCACGAAAATATTTGAATCGGGCCGAGTTTTCGTTTTATGGCTCTATAGTGCCAAGATATTGACGAAAAATCATGGCGGGTCAGTGACTAATCTTCCTTAGGTCATTTTCTATTGTTCAGAAAAATTTCAGGCGATCAAGATCCGGGAGCCCGTGCCCACAATGAAAGTGTAGGCTATAGCACACGAAAATATTGGAATCGAGCCGAATTTCCCTTTTATGGCTCTATAGTGCAAAAATATTGATGAAAGGTCATGGCGGAACGGTGATCAATGTTCCTTAGGTCATTTTATATTGTCCGGACAAATTTCAGGCGGTCCGAATCCGGGATCTCGTGCCCTCTAAGAAAGTGTGGGCTATAGCACACGAAAATGTTCGAATCGGGCCGAGTTTTTGTTTTATGACTCTATAATACCAAAATATTGACGAACAGTCGTGGTTGGTCGGTGACCAATGTTCCTTAGGTCATTTTCTATTATCCGGATAAATTTCAGGCGGTCCCGATCCGGTAGCCCGTGCCACTTCAGAAAACGTGGGCTATATAGTACACGAAAATATTAGAATCGGGCTGAGTTTTTGTTTTATGGCTCTATAGTGCCAAAATATTGACGAACGGTCATGAAGAGACTGTGACCAATGTTCCTTAGGTCATTTTCTATGGTCCGGACAAATTTCAGGCGATCCGGATTCGGGAGCCCATGCCCACTCAGAAAGTGTGGGCAATAGCACAACAAAATAGGGGAATCAAGCCGAGTTTTCAGGCAATTCGTATCCAGGAGCCCGTGCCCACTCAGAAAGCGTGGGTTATAGCACACGAAATTATGGGAATTAAGCCGAGTTTTCGCTTTATGGCTCTATAGTAGTGCAATATTGACAAACAGTCATGGCAGATCATTGAACAATGTTACTTAGGTCATTTTCTATTTTCCGGACAAATTTCAGGCGATTTGGATCCGGGAGACCGTACCCACTCAGAAAGCATGGGCTATAGCACACGAAAATATGGGGATCGGGCCGAGGTTTTACTTTATGGCTCCATAGTACCAAAATATTGACGAACGGTAATAGCGGGTTGGTGATCAATGTTCCTAAGGTCACTTTCTATTTTCCAAAAAAAATTCAGGCGATCCAGATCCAGAAGCCTGTGCCCACTCGGAAAGCGTGGGCTATAGCACACGAAAATGTTGGAATCGGGTCGAATTTTCATTTTATGGCTCTATAGTGCCAAAGTATTGACGAACGGTCATGGCGGGTCAACAAAAAATGTTCTTTAGGTCATTTTCAATTGTCTGGAAACATTTCAATCGATCCGGATCCGGCAGCCTATGCCCGCTCAGAAAGCGTGGGCTATAGCACACGAAAATGTTGAAATCGGGCCGAGTTTTTGTTTTATTGCTCTATAGTACCAAAGTATTGACAAACGGTCATGGCGGGTCAGTGAACAATGTTCTTTAGGTCATTTTTAATTGTTTGGAAAAATTTCAGGCGATCAGGATCTGGCAGCCCGTGCCCACTCAGAAAGCGTGGGCTATAGCAATACGAAAATGTTGGAATTGGGTCGAGTTTTCGTTTTATTGCTCTATAGTGCCAAAGTATTGACGAACAGTCATGGAGGATCGGTGACGAATGTTCCTTAGGTCATTTTCAATTGTCCGGACAAATTTCAGACGATTCGGATCTGGGAGCCCGTGCCAACTCAGAAAGCGTGGGCTATAGCACACGAAAATATTGGAATCGGGTCAAGTTTTCGTTTTATGGATCTAGAGTGCCAAAATATTGACAATCAGTCATCGCGTGTCGGTGACCAATGTTCCTTAGGTCATATTCTATTTTTCGGATAAATTTCAGGCGGTCCCGATTCGGGAGTCCGTGGCACTTCAGAAAGTGTGGGCTATAACCCACGAAAATATTTGAATCGGGCCGAGTTTTCGTTTTATGGCTCTATATTGCCAAAATATTGACAAACAATCATGGCGGTTCAGTGACTAATGTTCCTTAGGTCATTTTCTATTGTTCAAACAAATTTCAGGCGATCATGATCCGGGAACCCCTGCCCACTCAGAAAGCGTAGGCTATAACACACGAAAATATTGGAATCGAGCCGAGTTTTCATTTTATGGCTCTATAGTGAAAAAATATTGATGAACGGTCATGGCGGAACGGTGATAAATGTTTCTTAGGTCATTTTATATTGTCCGGAGAAATTTCAGGCGGTCCGAATCCGGGATCCCGTGCCCTCTAAGAAAGCGTGGGCTATAGCACACGAAAATGTTGGAATCGGACCGAGTTTCTGTTTTATGGCTCTATAATACTAGAATATTGACGAACACTCATGGCTGGTCGGTGACCTATGTTCCTTAGGTCATTTTCTATTATCCGGATAAATTTCAAGTTGTCCCGATCCGGGAGCGCGTGCCATTTCAGAAAACGTGGGCTATATAGTGCACGAAAATATTAGCATCGGGCTGAGTTTTTGTTTTATGGCTCTATAGTGCCAAATTATTGACGAACGGTCATGAAGAGACTGTGACCAATGTTCCTTAGGTCATTTTCTATTGTCTAGACAAATTTCAGGCGATTCGTATCCGGGAGGCCGTGCCCACTCAGAAAGCGTGGGCTATAGCACACAAAATTATGGGAATCAAGCCGAGTTTTCACTTTATGGCTCTATAGTACCAAAATATTGACAAACGGTCATGGCGGGTTGGTGAACAATGTTACATAGGTAATTTTCTATTGTCCGAAAAAATTTCAGGTGATTTGGATCCGGGAGACCGTGCCCAATCAGAAAGCGTGGGCTATAGCACACAAAAATATGGGGATCGGGCCGAGGTTTTACTTTATGGCTCTATAGTACCAATATTGACGAACGGTAATAGCGGGTTGGTGACCAATTTTCCTAAGGTCACTTTCTATTTTCTGAAAGAATTTCAAGCGATCCAGATCCAGAAGCCTGTGCCCACTCGGAAAGCGTGGGCTATAGCGCACGAAAATGTTGGAATCGGGTCGAATTTTCATTTTATGGCTCTATAGTGCCAAAGTATTGACGAATGGTCATCGCGGGTCTGTGAACAATATTCTTTACGTCATTTTCAATTGTCTGGAAAAATTCAGGCGATTCGGATCCGGCAGCCCGTGCCCACTCAGAAAGCGTGGGCTATAGCACACGAAATGTTGAAATCGGGTCGAGTTTTCGTTTTATTGCTCTATAGTGCCAAAGTATTCACGAACGGTCATGGCGGGTCGATAACCAATGTTCCTTAGGTCATTTTCTATTGTTCGGATAAATTTCAGGCGGTCCCGATCCGGGAGCCCGTGGCACTTCAGAAAGCGTGGGCTATAAGCCCACGAAAATATTTGAATCGGGACGAGTTTTCATTTTATGGCTCTATAGTGCCAAAATATTGACGAACGGTCATGGAGGGTCGGTGAACAATGTTCCTTAGGTCATTTTCTATTTTCCAGATAAATTTTAGGCGGTCCGAATCCAGAAGTGCGTGCCCACTCAGAAAGCGTGGGCTATAGCACACGAAAATGTTGAAATCGAGTCGAATTTTCATTTTATGGATCTATAGTGAAAAAGTATTGAGCAACGGTCATGGAGGGTCAGTGAAAAATGTTCTTTAGGTCATTTTCTATTGTCTGGATAAATTTCAGGCGATGAGGATCCGGCAGCCCATGCCTACTCAGAAAGCGTGGGCCATAGCACATGAAAATGTTGGAATCGGGTCGAGTTTTTGTTTTATTGCTCTATAGTGCCAAAGTATGGAAGAACGCTCATGGCGGATCGGTGACGAATGTTCCTTAGGTCATTTTCTATTGTCCGGAAAAATTTAAGGCGATTCGGATCCGTGAGCCCGTGCGGACTCAGAAAGCGTGGGATATAGCACACGAAAATAAGGGAATCGGGTCGAGTTTTTATTTTATGGCTCTATAGTGAATAATTTGACGAACGGTCATGGAGGGTCGGTGAACAATGTTCCTTAGGTCATTTTCTATTTTCCAGATAAATTTCAGGCGGTCCGGATCCGTGAACCCGTGTCGACTCAGAAAGCGTGGGCTATAGCACACGAAAATATTGGAATCGGGCCGAGTTTTCGTTTTATGGATTAGTGACAAAATATTGAAGATCAGTCATCGCGGATCGGTGTTCAATGTTCCTTAGGTCATTTTCTATTGTTCGGATAAATTTCAGGCAGTTCCGGTTCGGGCGCCCGTGGCACTTCAGAAAGCGTGGGCTATAACCCACGAAAATATCTACAGTGAAAACATATTGACGAACGGTCATGGAGAAACGATGATCAATGTTCCTTAGGTCATTTTATATTGTCCGGACAATCGTCAGGCGGTCCGGATCCGTGAACCCGTGTCGACTCAGAAAGCGTGGGCTATAGCACACGAAAATATGGGAATCAGGCTGAGTTTTTGCTTTATGGCTCTATAGTACAAAAATATTGACGAACGGTCATGGAGAAACGATGATCAATGTTCCTTAGGTCATTTTATATTGTCCGGACAAATTTCAGGCGGTCCGGATCCGGGAGCCCGTGCCCTTTAAGAAAGCATGGGCTATAGCACACGGGCCGAGTTTTTGTTTTATGGCTCTATAATACCTAAATATTGACGAACAGTCATGGCGGGTCGATGAACAATGCTCCTTAGGTCATTTTCTATTATCCGGATAAATTTCAGGCGGTCCCAATCCGGGAGCCCGTGCCACTTCAGATAGCGTGGGCTAGTACACGAAAATATTGGAATCGGGCTGAATTTTTATTTTATGGCTCTATAGTGCCAAAGTATTGACGAACGATCATGAAGAGACTGTGGCCAATGTTCCTTAGGTCATTTTCTATTGTCCGGACAAATTTCAGGCGATCCGGATCCAGGAGCCCGTGCCCACTTAGAAAGCGTGGGCTATAGCACAAGAAAATATGGGAATCTGGCCAAGTTTTCATTTTATGCCTCTAAAATGCCAAAGGATTGAAGAATGTTCATGGCGGGTCGGTGACCAATGTTGCTTAGGTCATTCTCTATTGTCTAGACAACTTTTAGGCGATTAGTATCCGAGATCCTGTGCCTACTCAGAAAGCGTGAGCTATAGCACACGAAAATATGGGAATCAGGCGGAGTTTTTGCTTTATGGCTCTATAGTACAAAAATATTGACGAACGGTCATGGCGGGTCGGTGAAAAATGTTACTTAGGTCATTTTCTATTGTCCGGACAAATTTCAGGTGATTTGGATCCGGGAGACCGTGCCCACTCAGAAAGCGTGGGCTATAGCATACAAAAATATGGGGATCGGGCCGAGGTTTTGCTTTATTGCTCTATAGTACCAAAATATTGACGAACGGTAATAGCGAGTCGGTGACCAATGTTCTTAAGGTCATTTTCTATTGTCCGAAAAAATTTCAGGCGATTCGGATCCAGAAGCCTGTGCCCGCTCCGAAAGCGTGGACTATAGCACACGAAAATGTTGGAATCAGATCGAATTTTCATTTTATGGCTCTATGGTGCCAAAGTATTGACAAACGGTCATGGCGGGTTAGTGAACAATGTTCTTTAGGTCATTTTCTATTGTCTGGACAAATTTCAGGCGATCAGGATCTGGCAGCCCGTGCCCACTCAGAAATCTTGGCCTGTAGCACACGAAAATGTTGGAATCGGGTCGAATTTTCGTTCTATTACTCTATAGTGCCAAAGTATTGACGAACCGTCATGGCGGATCGTTGACGAATGTTCCTTAGGTGATTTTCTATTGTCCGGAAAAATTTCAGGCGATTCGGATCCGGGATCCCGTGACGACTCAGAAAGCGTGGACTATAGCACACGAAAATATGGTAATCGAGCCGAGTTTTTATTTTATGGCTCTATAGTTTAAAAATATTGACAAACGGCCATGGAGGTTCAGTGAAAAATGTTCCTTAGGTCATTTTCTATTTTTTGGATAAATTTCAGCCGGTCTAGATCCGGGAGCCAGTGCCGACTCAGAGAGCGTGGGCTATAACACACGAAAATATTGGAATCAGGTCGAGTTTTCATTTTATGGATCTATAGTGCCAAAATATTGACGATCAGTCATCGCGGGTCGGTGACCAACGTTCCTTAGGTCATTTTCTATTGTTCGGATAAATTTCAGGCAGTCCCGATCCGGGCGCCCGTGGCACTACAAAAAGCGTGGGCTATAACCCACGAAAATATCTGAATCGGGCCAAGTTTTCATTTTATGGCTCTACAGTGAAAAAAAATTGACGAACGGTCATGGCGAAACGATGATCAATGTTCCTTAGGTCATTTTATATTGTCCGGACAAATTTCAGGCGGTCCGGATCCGGGAGCCCGTGCCCTTTAAGAAAGCGTGGGCTATAGCACAAGAAAATATGGGAATCGGGCCGAGTTTTAATTTTATGGCTCTAAAATGCCAAAAGATTGACGAATGTTCATGGCGGGTCGGTGACCAATTTTCCTTAGGTCATTTTCTGTTGTCGGGACAAGTTTCAGGCAGTTCGGATCCGGGAGCCCGTGCCCACTCAGAAAGCGTGGGCTATAGCACACGAAAATATGGGAATCAGGCCGAGTTTTTGCTTTATGGTTCTATAGTACCAAAATATTGACGAACGGTCATGGCGGGTCAGTGAACAATGTTACTTAGGTCATTTTCTATTGTCCGGACAAATTTCAGGCGATTTGGATCCGGGAGACCGTGCCCACTCAGAAAGCGTGGGCTGTAGTACACGAAAATATTGGTATCGGGCTGAGTTTTTGTTTTATGGCTCTATAGTGCCAAAATATTGACGAACAGTTCTGAAGGGACTGTGACCAATGTTCCTTAGGTCATTTTCTATTGTCCGGACAAATTTCAGGCGATCCAGATCCTAGAGCCCGTGCCCACTTAGAAATCGTGGGCTATAGCACAAGAAAATATGGGAATCGGGCCGAGTTTTAATTTTATGGCTCTAAAATGCCAAAAGATTGACAAATGTTCATGGCGGTTCGGTGACCAATGTTCCTTAGGTCATTTTCTGTTGTCTGGACAAATTTCAGGCGATTCGGATCCGGGAAATATGGGAATCAGGCCGAGTTTTTTCCTTGTGGCTCTATAGTACCAAAATATTGACGAACGGTCATGGTGGGTCGGTGAACAATGTTACGTAGGTCATTTTCTATTGTCCGGACAAATTTCAGGCGATTTGGATCCGGGAGACCGTGCCCACTCAGAAAGCGTGAGCTATAGCACACGAAAATATGGGGATCGGGCCGAGGTTTTGCTTTATGGCTCTATAGTACCAAAATATTGACGAACGGTAATAGCAGGTCGGTGACCAATGTTTCTAAGGTCATTTTCTATTGTTCGAAAATTATGCTCTACTCCGGGTAAAGATCCGCCCGATTTGGATTTGTACATATATGACAAATGCTCCCATTACCATTTCTTTTTGTATTTCTTTTTTTTTCAATTTTCAGGCAATCCAGCTCCAGAAGCCCGTGCCTACTCAGAAAGCTTTGGCTATAGCACATGAAAATGTTGGAATCGGGTCAAATTTTCATTTTATGGATCTATAGTGCCAAAGTATTGACGAACGGTCATGGCGGGTCAGTGAACAATGTTCTTTAGGTCATTTTCTATTGTCTGGACAAATTTCAGGCGATCAGGATCCGGCAGCCTGTGCCCACTTAAAAAGCGCGGGCTATAGCACACGAAAATGTTGGAATCGGACCAAGTTTTCATTTTATGGCTCTATAGTGCAAAAATATTGAAGATCAGTCATGGAGGGTCGATGACCAATGGTCCTCAGGTCATTTGCAATTGTCCAAATAAATTTCTGGCGGTCCCGATCTGGGAGCCCGTGGCACTTCAGAAAGTGTGGGCTATAGCACACGAAGATATTTGAATCGGGCCGGCTTTTCGTTTTATGGCTCTATCGTGCCAAAATATTGACAAACGGTCATGGACGGTCGGTGAATAATGTTCCTTAAGTTATTTTATATTGTGCAGTAAAATTTCAGGCGATCAAAATTCGGGAGCCCGTGCCCACTCAGAAAGCATGGGCTATAGCATACGAAAATGTTGGAATCGGGCCGAGTTTTTATTTTATGGCTCTATAATGCCAAAATATTAACGAAAAGTCATGACGGGACAGTGAAAAATGTTCCTTAGGTCATTTTCTATTGTCCGGACAAATTTCAGGCGATCCGGATCCGGGAGCCTGTGCCCACTCAGAAAGCGTGGGCTATAGCACAAGAAAATATGGGAATCTGGCCAAGTTTTCATTTTATGGCTCTAAAATGCCAAAGGATTGACGAATGTTCATGGCAGGTCAGTGACCAATGTTCCTTAGGTCATTTTCTGTTGTCTGGACAAATTCCAGGTGATGCGGATCCGGGAGCCCGTGCCCACTCTGAAAACGTGGGCTATAGCACACGAAAATATGTGAATCAGGCCGAGTTTTTGCTTTATGGCTCTATAGTACCAAAATATTGACGAACGGTCATGGCGGGTCGATGAAAAATTTTACTTAGGTCATTTTTTATTGTCCGGACAAATTTCAGGTGATTTGGATCCGGGAGACCGTGCCCACTCAGAAAGCGTGGGCTATAGCACATGAAAATATGGGGATCGGGCCGAGGTTTTGCTTTATGGCTCTATAGAACCAAAATATTGGCAAATGGTAATAGCGGGTCGGTGACCAATGTTCGTAAGGTCATTTTCTATTGTCCGAATAAATATGAGGCAATCCGGATCCAGAAGCCCGTGCCCACTCAGAAAGCGTGGGCTATAGCACACGAAAATGTTGGAATCATGTCGAATTTTCGTTTTTGGCTCTATAGTGCAAAAGTATTGACGAACGGTCATGGCGGGTCAGTGAACAATGTTCTGTAGTTCATTTTCTATTGTCTGGACAAATTTCAGGCGATAAGGATCTGGCAGTCTGTGCCCACACTTAGAAAGCGTGGGCTATAGCACGCAAAAATTTTGGAATCGGGCCGAGTTTTGGTTTTATGGCTCTATAGTGCCAAAATATTGAAGATCAGTCATGGAGGGTCGGTGACGAATGTTCCTTAGGTCATTTTCTATTGTCCGGATAAATTTCTGGAGGTCCCGATTTGGGAGCTCGTGGCACTTCAGAAAGCGTGAGCTATAGCACACGAAAATATTTGAATCGGGCCGGCTTTTCGTTTTATGGCTCTATCGTGCCAAAATATTGACGAACGATCATGGACGGTCGGTGACTAATGTTCCTTAGGTTATTTTCTATTGTGCGGACAAATTTAAGGCGATCAAAATCTGGGAGACCGTGCCCATTCAGAAAGCGTAGGCTATAGCACACGAGAATGTTGGAATCGGGCGGTGTTTTCATTTTATGGCTATATAGCGCCAAAATATTGACGAACAGCCATGGCGGGACAGTGACAAATGTTTCTTAGGTCATTTCACATTGTCCGGACAAATTTCAGGCGGTCCGGATCCGGGAGCCCGTGCCCACTCAGAAAGCATGGGCTATAGCATACGAAAATGTTAGAATCGGGCCGAGTTTTTATTTTATGGCTCTATAATGCCAAAATATTAATGAACAGTCATGGAGGGACGGTGACCAATATGCCTTAGGTCATTTTCTATTGTCCGGACAAATTTCAGGCGATCGGGATCCGGGAGCCTGTGTCCACTCAGAAAGCGTGGGCTATAGCACAAGAAAATATGGGAATCTGGCCAAGTTTTCATTTTATGGCTCTAAAATGCCAAAGGATTGAAGAATGTTCATGGCGGGTCGGTGACCAATGTTCCTTAGGTTATTTTCTGTTGTCTTGACAAATTTCAGGTGATTCGGATCCGGGAGCCCGTGCCCACTCCGAAAGCGTGGGCTATAGCACACGAAAATATGGGAATCAGGCCGAGTTTTTTCTTTATGGCTCTATAGTACCAAAATATTGACGAACGGTCATGGCGGGTCGGTGAACAATGTTACGTAGGTCATTTTCTATTGTCCGGACAAATTTCAGGCGATTTGGATCCGGGAGATCGTGCCCACTANTTTAGGTTTATGCTCTACTCCGGGTAAAGATCCGCCCGATTTGGATTTGTACATATATGACAAATGCTCCCATTACCATTTCTTTTTGTATTTCTTTTTTTTTTTCAATTTTCAGGCAATCCAGCTCCAGAAGCCCGTGCCTACTCAGAAAGCTTTGGCTATAGCACACGAAAATGTTGGAATCGGGTCGAATTTTCATTTTATGGATCTATAGTGCCAAAGTATTGACGAACGGTCATGGCGGGTCAGTGAACAATGTTCTTTAGTTCATTTTCTATTGTCTGGACAAATTTCAGGCGATCAGGATCCGGCAGCTTGTGCCCACTTAAAAAGCGCGTGCTATAGCACACGAAAATGTTGGAATCAGACCAAGTTTTCATTTTATGGCTCTATAGTGCCAAAATATTGAAGATCAGTCATGGAGGGTAGATGACCAATGGTCCTCAGGTCATTTGCAATTGTCCAGATAAATTTCTGGCGGTCCCGATCTGGGAGCCCGTGGCACTTCAGAAAGTGTGGGCTATAGCACACGAAAATATTTGAATTGAGCCGGCTTTTCATTTTATGGCTCTATCGTGCCAAAATATTGACAAACGGTCATGGACGGTCGGTGAATAATGTTCCTTAGGTTATTTTATATTGTGCAGAAAAATTTCAGGCGATCAAGATTCGGGAGCCCGTGCCCACGCAGAAAGCATGGGCTATAGCATACGAAAATGTTGGAATCGGGCCGAGTTTTTATTTTATGGCTCTATAATGCCAAAATATTAACGAAAAGTCATGGCGGGACAGTGAAAAATGTTCCTTAGGTCATTTTCTATTGTCCGGACAAATTTCAGGCGATCCGGATCCGGGAGCCTGTGCCCACTCAGAAAGCGTGGGCTATAGCACAAGAAAATATGGGAATCTGGCCAAGTTTTCATTTTATGGCTCTAAAATGCCAAAGGATTGACGAATGTTCATGGCAGGTCAGTGACCAATGTTCCTTAGGTCATTTTCTGTTGTCTGGACAAATTTCAGGTGATGCGGATCCGGGAGCCCGTGCCCACTCTGAAAGCANTTATTTTATATTGTGCAGTAAAATTTCAGGCGATCAAGATTCGGGAGCCCGTGCCCACTCAGAAAGCATGGGCTATAGCATACGAAAATGTTGGAATCGGGCCGAGTTTTTATTTTATGGCTCTATAATGCCAAAATATTAACGAAAAGTCATGACGGGACAGTGAAAAATGTTCCTTAGGTCATTTTCTATTGTCCGGACAAATTTCAGGCGATCCGGATCCGGGAGCCTGTGCCCACTCAGAAAGCGTGGGCTATAGCACAAGAAAATATGGGAATCTGGCCAAGTTTTCATTTTATGGCTCTAAAATGCCAAAGGATTGACGAATGTTCATGGCAGGTCAGTGACCAATGTTCCTTAGGTCATTTTCTGTTGTCTGGACAAATTTCAGGTGATGCGGATCCGGGAGCCCGTGCCCACTCTGAAAGCATGGGCTATAGCACACGAAAATATGGGAATCAGGCCGAGTTTTTGCTTTATGGCTCTATAGTACCAAAATATTGACGAACGGTCATGGCGGGTCGATGAAAAATATTACTTAGGTCATTTTCTATTGTCCGGACAAAATTTCAGGTGATTTGGATCCGGGAGACCATGCCCACTCAGAAAGCGTGGGCTATAGCACACGAAAATATGAGGATCGGGCCGAGGTTTTGCTTTATGGCTCTATAGAACAAAAATATTGAGGAACGGTAATAGCGGGTCGGTGACCAATGTTCGTAAGGTCATTTTCTATTGTCTGAATAAATATGAGGCAATCCGGATCCAGAAGCCCGTGCCCACTCAGAAAGCATGGGCTATAGCACACGAAAATGTTGGAATCGTGTCGAATTTTTGTTTTATGGATCTATAGTGCAAAAGTATTGACGAACGGTCATGGCGGGTCAGTGAACAATGTTCAGTAGGTCATTTTCTATTGTCTGGACAAATTTCAAGCGATAAGGATTCGGCAGCCTGTGCCCACACTTAGAAAGCGTGGGCTATAGCACACGAAAATGTTGGAATCAGGCCGAGTTTTGGTTTTATGGCTCTATAGTGCCAAAATATTGAAGATCAGTCATGGCGGGTCAGTGACGAATGTTCCTTAGATCATTTTCTATTGTCCGGATAAATTTCTAGAGGTCCCGATTTGGGAGCCCGTGGCACTTCAGAAAGCGTGAGCTATAGCACACGAAAATATTTGAATCGGGCCGGCTTTTCGTTTTATGGCTCTATCGTGCCAAAATATTGACAAACGATCATGGACGGTCGGTGACTAATGTTCCTTAGGTTATTTTCTATTGTGCGGACAAATTTAAGGCGATCAAAATCTGGGAGACCGTGCCCATTCAGAAAGCGTAGGCTATAGCACACGAGAATGTTGGAATTGGGCGGTGTTTTCATTTTATGGCTATATAGCGCCAAAATATTGACGAACATCCATGGCGGGACAGTGACAAATGTTTCTTAGGTCATTTTACATTGTCCGGACAAATTTCAGGCGGTCCGGATCCGGGAGCTCGTGCCCACACAGAAAGCATGGGCTATAGCATACGAAAATGTTGGAATCGGGCCGAGTTTTTATTTTATGGCTCTATAATGCCAAAATATTAACGAACAGTCATGGAGGGATGGTGAACAATATGCCTTAGGTCATTTTCTATTGTCTAGACAAATTTCAGGCGATCGGGATACGGGAGCCTGTGTCCACTCAGAAAGCGTGGGCTATAGCACAAGAAAATATGGGAATCTGGCCAAGTTTTCATTTTATGCCTCTAAAATGCCAAAGGATTGAAGAATGTTCATGGGGGGTTGGTGACCAATGTTCCTTAGGTTATTTTCTGTTGTCTTGACAAATTTCAGGTGATTCGGATCCGGGAGCCCGTGCCCATTCCGAAAGCGTGGGCTATAGCACACGAAAATATGGGAATCAGGCCGAGTTTTTGCTTTATGGCTCTATAGTACCAAAATATTGACGAACGGTCATGGCGGGTTGATGAACAATGTTACTTAGGTCATTTTCTATAGTCTAGATAAATTTTAAGTGATTTGGATCCGGGAGACCGTGCCCACTCAGAAAATGTGGGCTATAGTACACGAAAATATGGGGATCGGGCCAAGGTTTTTCTTTATGGCTCTATAGTACCAAAATATTGACGAACGGTAATAGAGGGTCGGTGACCAATGTTTGTAAGGTCATTTTCTATTGTCCGAAAAAATTTGAGGCAATCCGGATCCAGAAGACTGTGCCCACTCAGAAACCGTGGGTTATAGCACACGAAAATGTTGGAATCGTGTCGAATTTTCATTTTATGGCTCTATAGTGCCAAGTATTGACGAATGGTCATGGCGGGTCAGTGAACAATGTTCTTTAGGTCATTTTCTATTGTTTGGACAAATTTCAGGCGATAAGGATACGGTAGCCTGTGCCCACACTTAGAAAGCGTGGGCTATAGCACACGAAAATTTTGGAATCGGGCCGAGTTTTGGTTTTATGGCTCTATAGTGCCAAAATATTGAAGATCAGTCATGGCGGGTCGGTGACGAATGTTCCTTAGGTCATTTGCTATTGTCCGGATAAATTTCTGGAGGTCCCGATTTGGGAGCCCGTGGCACTTCAGAAAGCGTGAGCTATAGCACACGAAAATATTTGAATCGGGCCGGCTTTTCGTTTTATGGCTCTATCGTGCCAAAATATTGACGAACGATCATGGACGGTCGGTGACTAATGTTCCTTAGGTTATTTTCTATTGTGCGGACAAATTTAAGGCGATCAAAATCCGGGAGACCGTGCCCACTCAGAAAGCGTAGGATATAACACACGAAAATGTTGGAATCGGGCGGTGTTTTCATTTTATGGCTCTATAGCGCCAAAATATTGACGAACAGTCATGGAGGGACAGTGAAAAATGTTTCTTAGGTCATTTTACATTGTCCGAACAAATTTCAGGCGGTCCGGATCCGCGAGCCCGTGCCCACTCAGAAAGCATGGGCTATAGCATACGAAAATGTTGGAATCGGGCCGAGTTTTTATTTTATGGCTCTATAATGCCAAAATATTAACGAACAGTCATGGAGGGATGGTGGCCAATATTCCTTAGGTCATTTTATATTGTTCGGACAAATTTCAGGTGGTCCAGATTCGGGAGCCCGTGCCCACTAAGAAAGCGTGCGCTATAGCACACGAAAAGATAGGAATCGGGACGAGCTTTCATTTTATAGCTCTAAAATGCCAATGGATTGACGAACGGTCATGGCGGGTCGGTGACCATTGTTCCTTAGGTCCTTTTCTATTGTTTAGACAAATTTAAGGCGGTCTGGATCCGGAAGCCCGGGCCCACTCAGAAAATGTGGGCTATAACACATGAAAATGTTGGAATCGGGTCGAGTGTCCGTTTTATTGCTCTATAGTGCCAAAGTATTGATGAACGGTCATGGAGGGTCGGTGGAGAACGTTCCTTAGGTCCTTTTTTATTGTCCGGATAAATTTCAGGCGATTCGGATCCAGGAGCCCGTGCTTACTCAGAAAGCGTGGGCTATAGCACACGAAAATATGTGAATCGGGCTGGGTTTTCTTTTTATGGCTCTATAGTGCCAAAATATTGAAGAACGTTCATGGAGGGTCTGTGGAAAATGTTCCTTAGGTCATTTCGTTTTTCCGGAAAAATTTCAGGCGATCCAGATCCGGGAGCCCTACCGACTCAGAAAGCGTGGGTTATAGCACACGAAATTGTTGGAATCAGGTCGAGTTTTCATTTTGTGGATCTATAGTGCTAAAGTATTGATGAACGGTCATAGAGGGTCGGTGAACAATGTTCCTTAGGTCATTTTCTATTTTTTGGGTAAATTTTAGGCGGTCCGGATACGGGAGCCCGTGCCGACTCAGAAAACGTGGGCTATAGCACATGAAAATATTGGAATCGGGTCGAGTTTTCGTTTTACGGTCTATAGTGCCAAAATATTGACGATCAGTCATGGCGGTTCGGTGACTAATGTTCTTTAGGTCATTTTCTATTGTCCGGACAAATTTCAGGGGATTTGGATCCAGGAGACCGTGCTGACTCAGAAAGCGTGGGCTATAGCACACGAAAATATGGGGATCGGGCCGAGGTTTTGCTTTATGGCTCTATTAGTATCAAAATATTGGCGAACGGTAATAGAGGGTCGGTGACCAATGTTCCTTAGGTCATTTTCTATTGTCCAAAAAATTTCAGGCGATCCGGATCCAGAAGCCCGTGCCCACTCGGAAAGCGTGGGCTGTAGCACACGAAAATGTTGGAATCTGGTCGTGTTTTCATTTTATGGCTCTATAGTGCCAAAGTATTGATGAACAGTCATGGAGGGTCAGTGAACAATGTTCTTTAAGTCATTTTCTATTGTCTGGACAAATTTCAGACGATCAGGATCTGGCTGCCCGTGCCCACTCAGAAAGCGTGGGCTAAAGCACACAAAAGTGAAGGAATCGGGCCAAGTTTTCCTTTTCTGGCTCTATAGTGCCAAAATATTGACGAACGGTCATGGAGGGTCAGTGAACAATGTTCCTTAGCTCATTTACGATTTTCTGAATAAATTTCAGGTGGTCCGGATCCGGGAGCCAGTGCCGACTCAAAAAGAATGGGCTATAGCACACAAAAATGTTGAAATCGGGTCGAGTTTTTTTTTTATTACTCTATAGTGCCAAAGTATTGATGAACAGTCATGGCGGGTCAGTGACGAATGCTCTTAGGTCATTATCTATTGTCCGGAAAAATTTCAGGAGATTCTGATCCAGGAACCCGTGTTGACTCAAAAAGCGTGGGCTATAGAATACGAAAATATGGTAATCGGACCGAGTTTTCATTTTATGGCTCTAAAGTGCCAAAGGATTGACGAATGTTCATGGAGGGTCGGTGAACAATGTTCCTCGGGTCATTTTTATTATTTCCAAATAAATTTTAGGCGGTCCGGATCCAGGAGCCCGCGCCCACTCAGAAAGTGTGGGCTATAAAAGATAAAAATATGGGAATCGGGCCGAGTTTTCGTTTTATGGCTCTATAGTGCCAAAATATTGACGAACGGTCTTGGCGGGTCGGTGAAAAATTTTCCTTAAGTCATTTTCTATTGTCCGAAAAAATTTCAGGTGATCCGGATCCGGAACCCGTGCCCACACAGAAAGCG
>ML422166.1:19686-46618 GCA_005239525.1 Nicotiana knightiana | reverse complement strand
CATTGTATCATTGTATAAACAAGATATAATATATTATTTTCTCCCGTGCTTTCTCACAATTACTATATTTATGACTTGTCTGTCAAATTTGGTGAAAAGCGGAGTTGGTTTGACGTTATTCGGACGTCCGGTTGTTGAAATAGAAGTTCTAAAGATTCTTGAAAATTTTCTTTGATTTTGGTGTCCAATTCATAGTTCTAGGTGTTATTTTGGCGATTTGATAGCGCGAGTAGCTTTGTATGATGTTTTTAGACTTGTGTGCATGCTTGGTTTGGACCCCCCAGGACTCAGGTACGTTTCGGATAAGCTACAGAGTGGTTGGAATTTATAAAACTCAGCTGGTGTTCTTCACTTTCTGGTGCAGGTTGCGAGGTATGCTCTCGCATTTGCGATAAGGAAGCAAGTATGCCAGTTTCACATTTGCGAAGAGACTCAATTTCGCAATTGCGAATAGGTCTTCGCTTTTGTGGTGGTGACTGGGGGGAGTTACTTTGCATTTGCGACCGGGCTCAGTTCGCATTTGTGAACAAATCATCGCGAATGCGATGATAGTATAGAAAGTGACATTGGTCGCGAACAAATCATCTGATTGTATGCTAGCACATAAGAGAGAGCAGAGAGTTTTTTTTTTATTGTGAGAGAGTTTTTAACAGATCAGTTCGTCTCTTTGTCTGTCCTAAAGAGAGCATATATATAACAAATTGAAGGCTAGGTAAAATAAGGTAGGAGTCCAATTGTCCAGCAATCATGGGACTCGAAATCAATTAGTGCAATCAATCAATACAAGTACTCCCCTAATTAAGGGAGTTAACTTCAAACGGTAATAAACAGGTAACAAGTAAGGAAAGAGGTAAATATGTAAATAAGTATAACATAGGTAATTAGGGCTAGGTTCAGATAGTTTCAATTAAGGAAACAATGTCAAAAGACAGTAATAGTGTAATTAACCACAAAATAGGGCATGCAAATAATTCAAAGGTCTGTAGTCATCAAACAATATCAATAAGGGGATCAGGGATCCGAAATTAGTGCTGATTAAAGGAAAGCCTCATGTATATAAGAAAGTATTCAGAATCAGAATATCGTATGAAAATCAGTATAGTACTACTCACAATCATTCAGGGATTCAAGAATGTTAAAAAGAATAGGCTGATTTAAGAGGGATAAAATCAAAGGTTCGATAGCACAACAAAGTAGGAATCACATAGAATCAGGGCTTTAGGAAAGTACATGACATTACGAGCATGAATGCAGTAAACAGGTAATAGGCAAAATCAGAATCACAAGGGTAGTCATGATACATGCAAAATATGAATAGTTAGAAACCCTAATAAGTATGGTAGGGTAAAATCACATAAACAATCAAGGACTACTCATTGGAAATAGACACACATACAAATCTAAAGAACAACTCAATAGAAAAAACACAAAATTAGAATACAAGGTTAAAACTAAAGTTTTAACATAATAAATCGTGATTAAAAGCGATACATAGCAAAACCGTTTAAGCATATGAGAAAAAACACAGCTCAACACTTAAAATTTGAAGAAATCGTTTTCGAAGAACAGTTTTAGAAAACCACAGTTGGAAGTGAACAACTTTTTAGGAAAAAACAAAAAACCTTTAAGGAACACCCCATAATAATTTGTAACAAGCACAGGTCTAGGGTAGATCTTAAAGAATCGAAAGTTTCAAACTTTAGCGTTTGACAGAAAACCTCAGAGATGATGAGAAAATTTTCGAACAGCATTGGCTCGAGCCTCAGCGTCATAAACTCTACTCGGAATCAAGCTTTGGAGGCTTGAGCTAGACAGGAACACCATGGGTGTAAGTAGACAGGTTCTCGCCCTTTGAGGGCCTTAGGGATGACAACACTGGCATAAGAGAGCNCGGGGGGGGGGGGGGGGGGCGGAGAAGATGAAGAGAGATGAGAGAGAGAGAGATGAGAGTAGACATATGTGAGTCGGTGAGAATGAGAGAGGTTGGGGGTTAGTTTGAATTAATTAAGGAAATAGGAATCTAGGTCGTTGATCTAATTTGATCAACGACTTAGATTGGTTTGGGGCTGGGTCGGGTATGGAATTGGGTCTGGGCAAGGTACTTAATTGGGATGAAGGGTTCGGTATTGGGTTGGTTTAGTCTGATGGGTTGGGTTTAAAAATAGGCTAGATTTTAAATAAAATGGGGCTATTAGTTGAATACCCATAAGATCAAATAAATAATTACTAAAAAAACCAATAATTATGTAAAAATGGAATTAATGCCACATAGATGAAAATTAAGGCAATTAGCTAATATTAGAACACAAAAATGACTGATTATCGAATTAAAACAGCATGAATGCGCAATTAGGCGATAGTTGCAAAATTCGTAGAAATTATAGTTAAACGGCGCCTAATTGGTTAATTTTGTGAAATAATTAAAACATAATAAAATAAAATATGATTAAAAATGACATATTTAGCTGGGAAACATTTTGAAATTATTTATAATATAATTTATGAATAATTACTGAATACAGAAATACTAAATAAATAGAAAACTGAGTTGATAAAAATACGAAAAATTGTGGAAAAATACCGCCCACATAAAAATGATTTTAAAAGTAATATGTAAGTTTGAAAATAATTTTGAGGAAAAATTGGGTATCAACAATGACTACAATCCGAATTGACACCTATGTTAAGTAGGGCTTCCACATTAACATCAAGTCCTTGAAGTGCTACGAGAGGTCTTGGAAACCCTTTTTCAAGTAAAACAAGTTCAAGGAAGAAGAAGATAAAATTGGAGCCAAAAACTTGTAGCAAGAATCGTCTCCACGACTTTAGAAGCAGCATGCAACTGAAGACATCACAAAAGCGTCTCCCCGATTTTTGGAATGTTGAGACAACTGGAAGGAGTACTACTCATAAATGTCTCCACGATTATTGATCGTGGAACCAAATAAGGTTAACAATTGTCCGAAATAATATGGAGACGATTAACTTTTCTAGTTTTGTTATTTTCGGCCTAAAATATATTTAAAAGCTAGTTTAGGTGTACTCTAGAACTATTTAGCTTATGTTGAGCCTTAGTTTAAGTATCCCATTTCCCCCTTATTCTTAAATAGATTAATTTGATGACTATATACGGTAGAATTGGATAGGGACACTTGGACAAATAAAGGGATGACACGTGGAACTGAAGACAAGTGGGACGTGAGTCAGCAAATAACTGGCACTAGATGCAAGTATGTGACCAGTGCTGGATGAATCCCGAAGACAGAGTAGTCGAAAATAAAGATTCAAAGATTCGATATCGAGTATCATTCAATGTGCAACCGTTACAGAGGATATCAACATTTACAAGCAAACGTTATGCATACATCAATGACAATTTTATTCTCATTCAAGATGAGCTTGATTTGGGATCTTGTCTCCCTACATAAGGCTAAAATAGGAGACTTAGCACCAGTTTGTCGGCAAAGAATACTCTGTACACCAAAAGCTATATTTTGTTCTCTAAAAAGTCATTTACTTTCTTCTACATTTATGATTGCTCGTACTTCTGCTACTGGAAAAATCAAGCTCACAATCATGATTTTGTTTCCTCAAAATTTCATTTTGTAATCCGTTTATTTTTTTTACTTACTTAATATTCTTTGGGTCAAATCGCTTCACTTGTCTACAAACCACGTTACAAATTCATATGTACCGCTTTATAGATGAATAGTATGGCACCTACCATAAGGCATAGACAAATATGTAATTGCTTTGATCCATTCATCTGTTACTAACAAATTTCTATTCTTTCCTTATTAAAAAAAAATCATGGCAGATAAAAATGGTAACAATGTCTTCAATGTTGGGTCACACGATGAACGAGAAGAAATGTTCCAGCGTGATGATTCAACCAGCGAAATCCGCAACGAAGGAGATGAAGCAACCCCAGCTCACGAAGGGAAGTATCCTCGACAAGTGAGGATCCCAACCCCTAATGATGCGGACTATTAACATGTTGCTGAAACGGTCAAACTCTTGAGAGAGAAACAAAGAGCAATCATGGATCACCTCTCAAGGAAAGATCGGGTGATGATAGAATCAGAACAAGCATTGTCGGGTGCTTCCAATAATGGAAGTGGAAGGGCCCCGATTCATCCCAGTGGTCCCGAAATTAAATGGTTCAAAGAATCGATAGGGACATTCCAAGGGAGGAGATCGGCTTCCATGAAGAAGGAGGTACTCATAGTGGATTTGGGAACAACTTAAATGACCATTTCAAAACCGAGCTCATGAGATGAATGATCGAATAGGTCAAAATGCGAAAGAATTTCATGCTCGGATGGATCAAATCCCAGGAGCATGACCGGTGTTAAGGACCGAATTTGAAGAAATACACGCAGTTGCCGTATAAGATGCCAGATATACCAAAATATGATGGGATATAAGATCCACTCAAGCACATCATTACCTAAACTATGGAATTAAAGGAAACAACTTGGCCCAAACATGAGATCGAATTGGTTACGTTGAAGAAGTTTGGCAAGATCCTCATGAAGGGTGCCTTAACTTGGTATCATCTCTTACCAGAACATTCTATTCACTTATTTAAAATGCTCGCATATTCGTTTATCAAAGCTAATGCTGGAGCAAAAAAGGTCCAGGCAAGGTTGGTGGATATGACCGGAATATCTTAATAAGGAACTGAATTATTGCGAGAGTTCATGATCCGGTTCCATAAATAAAGGATGTTATTATCAGCGGTTCCGGATGAGTTGGCGACGAAGGCATTTACAAAGGGACTCAATCCATTAAGCTCTGATTCCTCACAACAATTGAAGGAAAGCTTGATCAAATTTAGGCAACCACATGAGCAGATGTTCATAACCGCTACGAGTCGAAGATAAAAATTGAGGATGATCGAGTTGATTCTTCGTTGTCTTCCAAAGGACAAAATCTTGATCGGAATAAGAATAAGTTGAAAAATGATTTTGATACAGGTCGGAGACCTACTCGAAGTCGCTTCCAACCTTACGAGAGGGCCGATTGGTGTGGTGAAGATAATTCCAGTCATCGGATAAGTTTACTTCTGATAGAGGGATGGATCGTGAAAGGAATAATAGATCGTTGCATGAGAAAGAGGCGCCAGGGTCCTGAGATTCAGCGTATCCCGGTTATTCGATTAAAATTTTAAATCAGCCTGGTGGAACTGGTGTCAGCCATGAGAAATATTAAAGAAGCCAGGTTCGCTAAACTGATCACATTGGATCCCCGCCAAAGCTATAGTTTGAATTCCATAGGACTCACGGACATAGGACTGGGGTTTGCCTACGTCTACGAGAAGAGGTGTCAATGTTGCCAAATAATGGTCACTTTAGAGAGTTCTTAAGCGACCGTGACAAGAACAACTATGGGATAAATCGGGATAATGCAGATCCCTAAAACCCGGCATCCAGGTAACCTTGGATCACAATCAACATAATCTTCGAGGAGATGAAGTCAACCGGGTGACATTTTCGGCAACAAAGAAAATGAAGATATCAGTGACTCTTGACAAGAGGATCCGAAAAGTCTCAAAAGATGACATCACCTTCAATAAGGAAAATTCTGATGGACTTATTCTACCGCACAATGATGCTTTGGTAATTTCTCTTAATGTTTTAGATATTAAAATTAAGCGTGTTTTGGTTTATCTAGGAAGTTCAACCAACATCATACAATGGAGAGTTCTGGAGCATGTGAAGTTATCCGGGAACATAATTCCTACGATAAAACTCCGAGTTGGCTTCAATCTAACAAGTGTGACAACCCTAGGAGAAATTTTGCTACTCACCCATGCCGAAGGTGTAACCAAGACTACCATGTTTGAAGTGGTTGATGGTGACATGGATTATAATGTGATCCTCGGTAGGCCGTGGATACATGAAATGAAGTAAATACCTTCAACCTACAATAAACTATTGAAGTTTCCGACACCAGAAAGGATCAAGAAGATTAGAGGATATCATCCGGTTGCGACAAAAAATTAACACAGTAAATGTTTCCAGCAACAACCACAAATAAACCAGCAAATAGAAATTATAGGAACTGATGCCTTCTCACGTCCCAAGTGAAGGTGACCAAATCGAGGAGTCATCGGAATTATATCAGGTACCGAGGTCTTTTCAGGTACAAGAGGAGACAAATGCAACTAAGTCAACCGCAGAAGAGCTAAAACAAGTGCCTTTGTTCGAAGTGTTTCTGGAAAGGAAATTCCATTTAAGAACGGGGCTGAGTTCCGAACTCAAGTTAAAACTTATGCATCTTCTTAAATATGATATTCATTGCTTTTCTTGGATGCATTTAGATATTACAGGTATTCCATTGGAGATGGTGGTCCACAAACTGAGTCTGGATCCAAGTGTCTCTCCGGTATGATAGAAAAACGACCAATAGCGGAGGTCATAAACATGTTTGTTAAGGAAGAGGTAACCCGGTTACTTATCATCGGTTTAATTAGAGAGGTAATGTACCCATATTGGCTAGCTAACATAGTAGTAGTGTCTAAAAAGAATAAAACTTTTAGGATGTGTGTAGACTATAATAATCTGAATAAGACGTGCCCTAAAGACTCCTTCCCTTGCCAAACATTGATCAAATGATTGATGTTACGACCGTGAATGAGCCAATGATTTTTTTGATGCTTATTCGGGGTAATCAAATTAGGGTGAACCTGAAATATCAAGTTAAGACTTCTTTCATCACAAATTTTGGCACATATTGCTATAATGTGATGCCTTTCCGGCTTAAAAATGCATGAGCCACTTATCAAAGGCTCATTACAGAGATATTTAAAATACTGATAGGTAAGACGATTGAATTGTATATCGATGACATGTTAGTCAAGTCTTTAAATGAAGGAGATCATCTGAAAAATCTACAAGAGACGTTTGAAATTCTAAGAAATTACAACATGATGCTCAACCCATAGAAGTCTGCCATTAGGGTGGATCCTCGTAAGTTCCTAGTGTTTTTGGTCTCTAAAAGTTGAATCAAGGTAAACCCCAATAAAATCAGAGCCATCGAGGATGTCCCAGACCAACTGAAAAGCATGAAGGAAGTACAAAGGCTGATCGATAGGTTGACAACACTAAGTAGGTTCATCTAGAGGTCTTTCAAAAAGTGCCATCACTTCTTTTCTCTTTTGAAAAGATGAACGAGTTCTTATGGACTCCGGAATTCTAGCAGGCACTAAAAGACCTAAAAAGATACCTATCTATCCCGCCATAGTTGTCAAAACAGAGTGTAGGTGAGAAGTTGTTAATCTATCTCGCAGTTTCAAAAATAGCGTTATGTGCCGTTTTGGTCCGGGAAGAATAAGGTATACAATTTACTATTTATTACGTTAGTAAAATATTTTCAGGAGCGGAGATACGTTATCCGAACCTGAAAATATGGCCTTGGCTCTCGTAGTTTCCTCTCGAAAGCTTAGGCCTTATTTTTTGTGCCACTCAATAGTCGTTATGACAACCTTTCCCTTATGGTATATCCTGCATAAGCCTGAGTTTTCGGGTTGTTTGGCTCAATGGGCAGTCGAAGTTAGCGAATTCGACAATGAATGCAAATCCAAGAGTTCAACTAAGTCACAAGTTTTTGCCAACTTCGTGGCTGATTTTAGTTCGGCCTCAGGGTTGTTTTAGTCACTCATTCGGGGGAAACCCTAAGGCAGGCCATTAGAACTGTACCATTAACTAACAATAAAGTCGACTACGAGGCTTTGGTTGCTACTTGAAATAGCTCGGGGACTAGGTTCCGAGGTCATCGAGATAAAATGTGACTCCTAGCTAGTGGTAAACCAAGTGTATGGAATTTTCGACACCAAAGTGAATCACATGCAACAATACATGAACAAGGTCCAAGCATTAATTTCACGGCTCAGAGAGTGTTCAATCATCCATATTCCAATGGAGGAAAATGTGGATACAGACGCATTGGCTAATTTGGATTCGTCCATAGAGATGAAAGGATCAGATTCCGGCACGATCAGTCAATTGCTGCATTTGGTGTTGGATGTACGATTATTGTGAAGTTCATTCAACCAACATAATTTGGGACTGGAGGAAAAAGTTTATTGAATATCTCATACATGAAAAATTTCCAGAAGACCCAAAAGCATATCCGACACTATGAACCAAGGCGGCTCGTTACTGTCTTGTTGATGGGCAGTTATACAAGAGGTCGTTCCAAGGACCATTGGCTCGGTGTTTGGGGGCCTCGGATGCTAACTATGTCTGCTGAGATTGCAAAAAAATAAATAACTTCAGGAAGAACTAGGAAGAGTGAAGAGTGATCGTGAAGAGTGATCTTGAACTAGGACCTGGTCCTCTGATGCTGTTACTACCATGTATGTTAACCGTGTGGGGAACATGCAGGGAATTGTATTCCGTAGGGAGAAGGCTCCCTATAACCCTCATAGAAAGTATGTTACTGTACCCGACAATTGGCTGTGTACCAAATGTGGTAACAATGGGCACCTCGAGGAAAACTGCAAGGTCAGGGTTCAGTCTCAACAAAAAAATAAAATCTTTTCTGAGAGAGTAACTACTGCTAGAGGACCTGGTCCTTCACATACGAAACACATATTGACTGCTAAGACTAAAAGAGCACTCATTCATCCCTTCCCTCATTACAAGGGACCCAGACTTGTTTGGGTTCCTAGATCTAATCCTTGATTTCCTTGTACAGGTAGCAATGAAGGGGAGCAACCAACAATGGTACATGGAAAATGGTTGCTAAAAGCACATGACTGGAAGTAAAATCAATTTCCTTTCACTAAAAACCCTGCAATGAGGGAGTGTATCCTTTGTAAAAGGTAAAAAAGGATACATTTTAAGATTTGGAAGGATGGGGAAGTCGCTCACTGACTCTATGTAGAATGTGTACTATGTCAATGGCCTGAAGTACAGTCTCTTGAGTGTTTCTCAGATATATGACAAGGGATAAAATGGATTTTCACAACTGAACAAACTGGTTCAGAAGGACCTGGTTCGTGGTCTTCCCAAGTCGAGCTTCAAGGAACACAAAGTGTGCGATGCTTGTGCCAAAGGAAAGCATGTCAGATCTCCATTAAAACCCAAAAAGGAAGTCAGCACCTCAAGGCCACTTCATCTTCTTCATATGGATCTATGTTGACCTATGAGGGTGCTAAGCAGAGGAGAAAAAAGATATATCTTTGTGATAGTGAATGACTACTCCAGGTTCACTTGGACTCTGTTTCTCATAGCCAAGTGTGAGACTTTTCATGTATTTGTGTCCTTTGTCAAGAATATCCAAGTGAATATGGGAACAAACGTTGCCTACGTTAGATCAGATAATGGGACAGAGTTTGATAATGCCAGATTCGATGAATTTTGTATTGAAAATGGCATTACTCAGAACTTCTCTACTCCAAGAACACCACATCAAAATGGAGTTGTGGAAAGTAAGAACAGGACTCCTGAAGATATGGCGCGGACAATGTTAATTGATAGTGTGATTGGAAAGAATTTATGGGCCGAAGCTGCCAATACTGCTTGCTACTTAGTGAACAGGTGCATGATCAGGTCCCTTCTAAACAAAGCACCTTATGAGTTTCTGGATGAAAGGAAGCCTAAGCTTACTCATTTGAGGTTGGCTGCAAATGTAATATTTCAATAATGGCAAGGATCAGCTTGGAAACTTTAATGCCAAAAGTGATGAAGGCATCTACCTGGGTTACTCGTCTCAAAGTAAAGCTTACAAAGTGTACAACAAAAGAACTCATTGTGTTGAGGAGAGTGTACATGTAATCTTTGATGTGTCTCACATCTCTTGTGAAAAGTACATGAATGCTGATCAAGATGAAGAACCCTTATTTGTCCACGTGAATTTATTGACATGGAAAATAGTAAGGCAGACATGATGAGTCATGTCAAGGAATCCAGGGAAGATAATGCAACTACTTCTCCATCCATTGAAGAGGAACCTGGTCGCATGATCACAACAACCGAAGCTAAAAATAGAGTTGTTGATGCAGTCCAAGGTACTCCACTTGCTGAAGAAATAAGCGGCCAAGAAACATAGTCAAACATACCAGGTTCCTCTAAAAATGAGATTCAAGTACCAAATTGGAAGCACAAAAGTTCACATCCTCTTGAAAACATAATCACCCCTCTTGATTCAAAAGTTCAAACCAAATCAAAAGCGAGAAATTCACTTGCCTTTTCCGAATTCTTTCCCAAATAGAACCCAAAAATATCAAGGAAGCAATGAAAGATGCAGGCTGTATTACAACACTACAGGAGGAGCTGCATCAATTTGAGAGAAACAAGGTATGTCACCTGGTTCCTAGACCTGCAAATCGTACCATCATATGCACCATGTGGGTATTCAGGAACAACCTTGATGAGTTTGGGAATACAACAAGAAACAATGCAAGGCTTGTAGTTCAAGGCTACAATCAGGAATACGGAATTGATTATGATGAAACATTTGCTCCAGTTTCTCGAATTGAGGCTATCAGAATTCTTGTTGCCTTTGCATCTCATGTGGAATCCGCACTGTTACAAATGGATGTCAAAAGTGCATTCCTGAATGGCTTCCTCAAAGAAGAAGTTTATATCAAGAAGCCCCCTAGATTTTAGTGTCACGAGCATTCTGAGTATGTGTTCAAGCTGGACAAGGCACTGTATGGGTTAAAGTAGGCTCCCCGAGCTTGATATGAAAGGTTATCCAAGTTTCTTTTAGAAAAAGCTTTTACAAGAGGAAAAATTTCCAACACTCCTTTTCTGAAGAAACGAGGGGGAAACCTGCTCATGGTTCAAGTATATCTTGATGATATCATTTTTGGAACCACAACTGACTGTGGTTATGAAGGGTTTGCAAAACTCATGGGGAGTGAGTTTGAGATGAGCATGATGGGAGAAATGAATTTCTTCATCGGACTTCAAGTAAAGTAATCCACAAAGGGAACATTGATAAGCCAACAGAAGTACATCAATGAGCTTCTGAAAAGATTTGACATGGAAGCATCAAAAGTTATCGACACTCCCATTGCTACAACTACACGTCTGGACATGGATGAACCTGGTTCTTATATAAATCAAACCATGTATAGAGGCATCATTGGATCACTTCTATATCTCACTGCAAGCATAACATACATTGTGTTCAGTGTGGGTCTCTGTGCAAGGTTCCAGTCAAATCTAAAGGCTGATGTTGATTATGCAACTTATCTGGCGCACAGAAAAAGCACGTCCATAATGGAACATTACTTGGGTTCTCGTCTTATCTCATGGGGCACAAGGAAGCAAAACTCAGTGGCACTCTCAGCAGCTGAAGCTAAATATGTAGCAGCTTCTTCGTGATGTGCTCAGTTGTTGTGGATCAAGCAGCAATTGGAAGACTTTGGGGTGCACATTGATTTTGTACTTCTCTTGTGTGACAATACAAGTGCACTCAACATGGCCAAAATCCAGTCCAACACAAGAGGACCAAGCATATTGATGTACGTCATCACTTCCTCGGGGACAATGTTGAAAAAGGGCTCATTTGTATGATGTTTTGCAGCAATGAAGATCAAATTCCAGCCATCTTCAATAAAGCCCTGCGCGGAGAAAAATTTGAGTGAAATGGCCTGGCACTGGGGTTTGTAAAACCAAACTAAGGACCTGGTTCCCAATGATTGGCTATGAAAGTCATATACATGTAAAATTAGCTAAAGTGTTTTCTGGCCAATTCTAACTCATTTCTATACCGTTACAGGTATACATGCACGATGATTTCAGGGCAGCTGATGCAGTGCATACTGGTAAAAGGGGTTAAGCTCACTTTCCAGACCTATCACGGAACCTTGTTCTCCTAACACAAGTTTGCGGCTTCTTTGTTCTCTCATACACAATTTAAAATGGACAAAAACAATGCCACATCATCAGCGTGTCAGTCACTTTACGTTGTGTCTTTTCACCAAAAGCGTCTAACTTGCCACTGAACGACCCAACAGCCCAAGTAAAATTGCAACTTTTTCAGAAACGGTACCTCACTTTTTATAAATACATCCATCAACATCACAACCCTTCACTTCCAAGTTCAAAATTTTCCCTTTGTCTTCTCTTTTCTTAACCCACAAAACTCTTCCAGTAACATTTCACCATGTCTGAAAATCAAGTAACTCCTAGTGTACCTGACAATACCCCCATTTAGTCCATGCCAGTTAGAACTTTAGGGTAGACTCCAAACCCAACACAACCACTAGTCCAAACCTTGGAGTAGAGTCCCCTCAACACTCTACTCCCTTTCCTACCCACTCAGATTCTGGTCCTCATGAAAGTCACGAAAAGTCGACTCCGAGCAAGTCCGAGAAAGGTAGTCCTCCTCTAGTCTCGCCGGTCAAACAGAGTGAATAGGGTAAACATGGTGATTTGGTTCAAGAAGGAAATCAGGAAACATCGACTCTCTCTATGGAAAATCCCTCGAGTGAAAACCCAACGACCAGTCATGAAAAACCTGAGACAACCGTGACAGGTTACGATTCTACAGGTATCACTGCTCCCTCTATTGAAATTTCTATGTAACCAGAAGAAAGAGAGGCAATAGAGAATATACTCTAAATAAATTCTGAAAGGATTGTTGTAGTAGAATGTATAGATGGGTCTGAGCCTCGGGGGGAAGAGTCTCAACCTATAGAAGAAGAGGTAGCATTTGTTCCATTTGAACAACCGGTACAAGATGATGCTACTAGGGTCCCAAATGATGGACCTGATCCCTCTCCGGAGGACCCAAGTCAGGAATCATCTCCCCAGGTCAGTGTTGATCCTACTCCTTCTCACCACTTCTATGTTGAGGCCCTGAATATGGTGGTGCCGGAGATGAAGTCTGACAATGAAGAGGACCTAGATTATATGGTGATAGCAGTTTTATCATGGTTAGGAGTAAGCCAGTGCCAACTACAGAGCCACCCCCTAATAAACCCACTACACAATTGCAAAAAAAGGAGGCTCTAGAGTATATTCTTAATAAAATCCAGAGGAGTCAAAGAAAGAGAAAGTTGGTCAAGGATTGAAAAGTTGTACAAGAAAACGATGTTCCTGTGGTTCCTGTGGATGAGGAATCCAAAGAGGAACCTAGTTCGTTGACTCGAAAGTCTTTAAGGAAGAAGAAATCTCTCTCTAAATCCAACAAGCACACTTCTATAAGTGTTGAGAGTCCTTCTAAGAGTGCTGATGTTGCTTCGAGTGAAAAGTGTGTGAAGAGTTCTGGTGAAAAATAGTGAAAGTGAGTAGTGACAAGTTTGATGATGAAGAGGTGGAAGTTTCTGGTGAGCATATGTATGCAAAGTGTGTAGAAAAGGGAAACTTCTATCGTAAATAAGTGAAAAGGAAGTTCGACAATGATGAAGAACACGGTTCCTCCAACAAAAGAAAAAGTTGGTGAGAGTTCTGGGGAAAGGGAAGTTGAGATATCCAAAGGTGCTGTGGGGCCGCATGTTTTCTCCTGAGATTATGGAGATGGGTGGGATAAGGCAGTTGGTAGAAATCGATGAGTTCTAGAAGTGGAAACATTTGTTCACAGTTTATGTACCAAAGGTGTATGTGGAGGAGGTGCAGAGCTTTTATGTAGACCTCTTCAAGGTTGAAGATGATCACATTTGTTCATTGGTCAATGGAGTGGACATAGTGATGGACTCTGCTGTACTAGGGTCAATTCTTGGAGTTCCTGTTGAAGGCTTGTTATCCGTTCAGGGCGCCTGCCCGTCAAATTTCAGAAATACCATTGTCAAGGAAAGGGAAATCTAGCAAGGGGAACGGGTGCATAAGAAGGCACTCCTTCCAGTCAATCAGTTTATTTTTTAGATGGTTAACAAGGTAATGCTTCTTCGTGGTGAGAGGAGATCTATCACATCAAGGGCTGCCCTAGTCCTTATGGAAGCCCTGGATAGTTTTACTACCATCAATCTGTCTGGACTCATGATTGAGAACATGTAAAAGGTAGAATATTTTAAGGACGACAACCATGGGCTACCTTACAGGTTCCTCCTCGCAATGGTTTTCAAGTTATTTAAGGTACCTCTAGGACAGGCCAAAGTAGGGACCAAGAAGAAGACCTTCTCGAAGACCACCTTTGAGGAGTGTGAATGCATTGAGAATGTCGGAGGAGTTGGAAGTAGCTCTACTATCTCTCAACTGATTAATGCCCAAAATATTTCCACATAGGAGATAAGTAAGTTGAAAGCAAGGAACTCCATTTTGGAGAATCAGCTCAGCCAGTTACAAGAGGCAATAAGTTCTAGTAGTTCTCACAACTCAGAGGTTTCTCGACTGACGAAAGAATATGCCGAGCTCAAGAAACATGTTGGAATTGTGGATGGTAACAATGATTTTGTTCCTACCAGTAACAATCCAAATTTGGTTAGTGCAAGTCTTTCCCTTCGCTCTTTATGTTATTGCTCTTTTGATATGTCTTCTATCATGATTTGTGTATGCAAGTGGCATGATTTAACCACACTAGACTTCTTTATTCTTTTTACTTAGTCGATGCTTTTTATGATGCCAAAAAGTTGACAATTTTTTAGCATAATTGAATAATTATGTGCACTAATTAAGGGGGAAATACAGATTCACGGGGAACTCACTGAGGTTCCTGGTGCACTCTCTGTTTTTTGTGATTCTTTGTAGGATTTTCAATTATAAGTTTGTCATCATCAAAAAGGGGGAAATTGATGGGTTATAAATAACTTTGTGTTATATTTTGAGGATCTAACAAACATAATTTCAATAACCAGATAAGGAACCTGACTCACTTTCGATACACATTCCCAAGCGCATGAAAACAACCTGACTCAAGCTGGAGATGGTTGTCAGAACTTCAGAAGTTAAATAATCAACACAGGGAACATATGGTCTTAGGTTCCCCTAGTAATTTTACTAAATCAACTCTCCACATCTGTAAAGTGACTGACTGCACTTCACACGCAAACAATAAAGCACATTGCAGCAATCACTTCCATTAGGAAGGACTTTGTACCATAAGTTGCTTACATCATTCAAGTTATGTCATCAATTTTATATTAACATTAAACCAATGACAAAACATTACTTGAACACTAGCAAATTGACTGACCACTTCAAGTGATTGACTATCAAGAAAAATGATTCTCTAGTACATGAAGAACAAAGTGCGATGCTGCTACAGACCAATTACCATATCAAGTCTTTGTATGTTCTTAGTAGAGTGGTAACTCTGTATTAGTTTTTAAATTGTAATTCCTACTTAGATTGTCTAGAAGAATTGGTTAGAAAACTCTTGTAAATCATAAATTTTTAGGGTTTGTGTCTTGACTCGAGTTAGTCATGTTGTGAAGTCTTTGTAATAAGGGGTACTACAAAGTAGATTGTAATAGGTGTTGCTGACCCAAGTCACTGCATGGTTTTGACGATTGACAAATTCCTACCCTATTGAACTAGGTCCATCAGGGCAAACATATCGAACGAACTAATTGGCACAAGAACCGTATATGCACAAGAGATAAACGTGATCTATGAATTATCTATGAACTAAGAGGTTGTCTCCTAATGCGAAAAGGTTGCAAATTTATAAGGGGTTAAAATTCGAGTTCAGGAAGGACAGAAATAAAGGAAGGAACTTGAGATAAACACAAACTCTTCCACGAAGGAAGAGTTGCATTAGAACTAAACAAGAACATCTTAAATTCTGGCGTTATATAATGTTGAAGTATTCCTACGGAAGAAATATTCACACACAGACAACATTGAAGCAAGAAATGAAGGCAAAATTACAAGAGAAATGTTGCACGCATAATCCTTGTGCGATACAAAGGCTACTGACCAACTAGAAGAACCAGTTCCATCAGTTTGTCTTTCGAGTCTAGTTGGTTGTAGTAGGTGATTTAATTGTGTATCTTTCAGCTTTATTATAAGAAATTGTAATAGGTACACGTTGTTCAAGTTAGAGTTAAGTTGAAGCTTGTCACAATTAACTAGAGGCTAGGTTGCTAATAAGGGATTAGAGTTATTCCTTAGGTTTACAAAAGATTTTATTTTGTAAATGGTGTTTTGCTCAGAGTTGTAGTGAAGAGTTTGGGAAAATCGTACTGAGGAGTAGGTCGTGGTTTTTCACCTTTTGATCCAGGTGTTTTCCACGTAAAAATCTCTCTGTTTTTACTTTACTAGATTTATTATTCCGCACTAGTAGAAGTTGGGACACCAAGAAGAACTAGGTTCTTCTATTGAGAGAGCACTCGAAAAATTGGACACCACACAAATCACCCCACTTCTTGTGTGGTATTGACGTATAAAACAACAATTGGTATCAGAGTAGGTTATCCTTGAAAAGTTTAACACCTTGGAAAAGATCAAAATGAGTGTACCACCTGAAAACTAAGAGGGTCAATCAACTACAAGGCCACCACTCTTCAATGACCAGTATTGCTCTTGGTGGAAGAACATGATAAATGACCACCTGATTGGAGAAGACTATGAACTATTGGACATAGTCACTGATGGTCCTCTAGCTACCATGATGAAGACTACTGAAGGTGTAAATGTACCAAAGACTAGAGCTGGCTGCACTACTGAGGATTTGAAGAAATGGGGAAAGAATGCAAAGGCCAAGAAGTGGCTAGTGTGTGGACCTGTTCCAAACGAGTATAGTAGAATTCAAAGTTGCACCACTGCCAAAAAAACCTCGGATGCCTTCCAAGTAGCCCATAAAGGAACACCTCAAGTAAAAATATCAAAAGGTACTCTTCTATACTCACGGTATGAAAACTTCACTACGAAAGAAGGAGAGACAATCCAAGAGATGTACACAAGGTTCACAACTTTTACAAATGAACTTAAGTCTCTTGGTAGAGTCATTCTTGAAGAGGACAGGGTAGAGAAGATCCTGACAAGCGTCTTACCAATCTCCTGGGAAAGCAAAATCACTGCTATCCAGGAATCCAAAAATATGGCAACTCTCAGATTGGATGAACTAATTGGAAACCTTACTGCCTATGAGCTTAGAAGGCAGGCAATGAAGATGGATATTTCCAGAAGGACAAGAGTCTAGCACTGAGATTCACCGAGGGAGCAGATCTTGAGGATGATGATATTGCCATGATTACCAAAGAATTCAAAAACTTTCTAATAAGGAAGAAGGGCATCTGTAGAGGAGGAAATTAAAAAAATGCAAAAGCTCCAGAAAGGGCAACCAACAAGGGATGCTACAAGTGTGGAAAGACTGACCATCTTATCAAGAACTGTCCTCAGTGGGAATTGGAATGGAAAAAGGAGAGATATGAAAGAAGGAAAATGAAGAAGGAACAGGTCCAACACAAGAAAACCACAACAAAATCTATGGTTGCTGCTTGTGGGGAAAGTTCAGATGAAGAATCAGAAGATGGTGAGAATAAAGATCAGGCCCTCATGGCAATTAGAGAATCCGATGAGGAATCACATGAAGAACTAGGGGTAAGTGTCTCCCATCTTAAAAATAAAATAAAGTTCCTATATAAGTAAAAACTGTCTAAGTTGCAACTTGATTTCATGGATAATTCCGAAGAAACAACAAAAGAGAAGGAACGACTCTCTACAGAATTTGAAATGCTAAAAGCAAAATTCATGAACCTGGAAATCAGACTTAGTGAATCTAAAAAGAAAAATGCTGTCGTGTTGAACCACGTTCATCCACTTGAAACTTAGATTCTTGAACTAAAATATAAAAACTTAAAGATAAAGCTAGGATCTAGTAAAAAGGTTGTTGATCATTCCCATATCATGTTAGAAGAAAATGTGGGAAAACTACAAGATAAGATGTATTCCAAGGATGAACATATAAGAACTCTTAAAAATGAACTTGGCAAAGTCAAACATAAAGTAGATCGAACGTTTAAATAGAATATATCCTCTGATGCATTGATATGGCTTCAAGAGAATCATAGTAGCAACCAGAGATGGATTGGATTTGGGAGTCAATTGCCCAAGTGGGATCCCAAAAACAAGTATCTCACCTTAAAGGGAGAAAGCCCAACATATCCCACCTTAGGGCTTTCGGATGCAAGTGCTTTGTGCACTATAATGGCAAAGATTCCCTATGAAAATTTGATCCCATAAGTGATGAGGGAGTGTTCTTGGTATATTCATCACATAGAAAAGCTTATAAAGTGTATAATAAAATAACTATGTGTGTAGAAGAGAGTGTACACGTTGTCTTTGATGAAACTAACACTCTTGCTAAGTGACAGGAACCAGAAGATGAATATCTTGGACTGGTGAGAAGCAGTGAAAACATTAAAGCAAACATGGAAGATGGAACAGGTGATGGATGGGTCCAACCACCCCAAGCAACACGACATGGGAACTCAATATGTGAACGTTGGCCCTTATCCTGTTCCACAACAACAGGACACCATGGAACTATCCAGAAGTGAATAGTTGGTTCTCAAACCACACAGATATCAGAGTTCTCACCCTCTTGAGAACATCATAACAGGTCTAACATCTAGAATCAAAACAGGTTCCTCTTTGGAAAATCTGTGTGCGTTTGATGCCTTTCTATCCCTTATTGAACCAAAGAACATTGGTGAATCCCTACACGATGCAGATTGGGTAAATGCAACGCAAGAAGAGCTGAATCAATTTGAAAGAAGTCAAGTGTGGCACTTGGTACCCAGACCACTAGACAGATCAGTGATTGGCACAAAGTGGGTCTTCAGGAACAAGCTTGATGAGGATGGAAATGTTACAACAAACAAGGCTAGACTGGTTGTTCAAGGGTACAGTCAAGAAGAGGGAATTGACTATGATGAGACCTTTGCCCCTATGGCAGACTGGAGACAATCAAAATTTTTATAGCATTTGTTGCAAACATGGAATTCACTCTCCATCTGATGGATGTTAATAGTGCCTCCCTCAATGGCTATCTGAAGGAAGATGTATTTGTCAGACAACCTCTAGGGTTTGAAAGCAAGGAGTCACCTGACCATGTATACAAACCTGACAAGGTTCTTTATGGTCTCAAACAAGCACCAAGAGCATGGTATGAGCGTCTATCAAAATTCTTGCTAGAACATGGATACAAACGAGGTAAAATTTACAGCACCTTGTTCTTAAAGGAAAAAGGTAAAGAACTTCTACTTGTGCAAATATATGTGAATGATATTATATTTGGGGCGACTTCTGAAATATTGAGTAAGGATTTTGCTATACTTATGGGGAGTGAGTTTGAGATGGATATGATGGGTGAGCTAAACTTCTTCTTAGGCTTGCAAATCAAGTAAAACTCAAATGGAACGATGATCCATCAACAAAAGTATGTGAAAGAGATGCTCAAGAAATTTAAAATGGAAGACTCAAAGGAAATAGACACTCCCATAGCAACAACTACAAAATTAGATGTGGATGAACCTGGTTCATTCGTTGATCAGAAGCTATACAGAGGGATGATTGGGTCTCTATTATATCTCACTACCAGCAAACCTGATATTGTGTTCAGTGTAGGACTGTGTGCTAGGTTTCAGGAAAATCCAAAGGAGTCCCACCTAAATGAAGTGAAGAAAATTTTGAGATATCTGAAAGGCACAACTAATTTGTGCCTTTGGTAACCTAAAGGTAGTAATTTCAAACTTGTAGGATACACTGATGCTAATTATGCAGGTTTCCTGGTTGACAAGAAAAGTACTTCAGCCATGGCTCACTTTTTGGGCTCCTGCCTTGTGTCTTGGGCCACCAAGAAACAAAATTCAGTAGACTTGTCTACTGTTGAGGCTGAATATGTGGCTGCAGCCTCATGTTGTGCTCAGTTGCTATTGATCAAGCAACAACTCATGGACTTTGGTATAGATGTTGGATGCATTCCTAATTTCTGTGACAACACTAGTGCAATAAGTATTACGAAGAACCCGGTTCATCATAAAAGAACAAAGCACATAGATGTTAGACACCATTTCCTAAGGGATAACTATGAAAAATGAATGATCTCAATCGACTTTTGTGCTATTGACGAACAAATTGCAGACATCTTTACCAAAGTACTAAGTAGGGGGCATTTTGAAAAAAATCGGCTTGAATTAGGAATGATTAAGATCACTTAATTGAAATCGTCCAGACTTTACTTCCATACTCTCTTGCCATGTATTAATATGATTCTCTGGTTGCTAATGATGTTTCTCTATCTTTGTAAATAGAGGAAAATTAAAGACTTTAACACGATGAACCTGTTTCATCCCTGTTGGTTCATCTGACTGACAAGGTACGTGCTCATCTCTATTCAATTATTGAATTAATTACAGTCACACATGAGCAGGATTCTATCTATATTTGGTTCATTTCAAATTCTTTGTACTAATCCCTAAATGAACCTGTTCCAATAAGTCCCGTCGGTACTCAATTAGCCTAGAGGTAGGGAACTCTTAACTGTCTAATCAATGACACTCCTACATCTATTAGACATCATCACTTCCAATGGAAGGTCGTGCCCTTCGGATTAAAGACCGCACCCTCATTGTTCCAAAAAGCCATGATAAAAATATTGCAGCCCATCCTCCATACCTCTTTGGTTTACATTGATGACATCCTGTTATTTAGCAGTAAATTGGAGGAACATGTCATTTTGCTTCGTCAGTTTGAGGCATTGATAACACAATACGGTATCATGCTTTCAGCAAAAAAGATGGTTCTTGCACAGAAGGAGATTGATTTTGTTGAAATGCATTTTATCGAGTTGAATGCAAAAATTATTCTCAATCCGCAAATTCTCAGGTGGGATCAATGGTTATCTCCATACAAGTTTCAAGTCAAGCACCTCAAAGGAAAGGATAATATTCTCGTAGATTTTCTATCTCGGCCAGTAGAATTTTCAAGGAGATTTTTCTCGGCAAAGCTGAAGCCTAAGCAAAACCTAACCAATCAGATTTTCATGTTCTCAAATATATCGGGAACAAGTTCATTGAAGCCAACAGATCATCCACCAGAGTTGTTCAACCTCATGGATCCCTTTGATCCGTCAATTGTTATGGAAAGAAGGACATATTATGAGCTTCAAGTTTTACGGCAACACGAAGGTCAATTCTCAAGCCATATGGGGTCAATCCAGAATATCCTTTCTGCCATATATTCATAGCTCAAGCGAATGATTTTCCACAAGAATTATTATGGTTTTTATGGTACATGTGCCATCAGTACTACATTTTCATGGAATTCAAGTCCAATGTCTTCAATGATTTTGACAACATCTTAAAGTGTTCCTATTATGGTTCAAGCCTAGTATTCATGTTTCATAGGCCAATTAAGATTATTAACGGAAATGTCCAGGCATAAGCAGAGTCGTCATTCTGGTGGAAATTTCCCGTGTCCATTTTATCTATGGAAGAAGAATACAGTGAAGCACAAAGAATTATCTTCCAGCAAAATAGGTGCATCCCGAGAGAAATATGGCCAGAAGATTGGGCAAGCTGGAATTATACCAGCACTCATCCTCACTAGGAAAAAGTCAGAGAAGCAGCAAAGGAATATCAAACTCCATATGAAATCATACAGGAAAAAATCACTCATGACATCTCCAGATGAAGGTTTCGGATCACATCCCTTAATCCAAAAGAGAAGGAACATAGAGAAGAACAACCGTAGAGTTCCACGCATTACTACACAATCTATGAAAATATGCTTAGAAGACACACCGAGAAAATCAATGGAAGATAATCATCCTTGTTAATCTCACCATAATCCCACATTACCTACCAAAAAAACCTAAAAAGTCGTCTACCCATGCCAAGACAAAATTCCACATCCTTCCAAACCATCTGGGTCCCACTTTCACATGCCTCCATATGTCCCGTCACATGCAGCACATTATTTTCACATGTTTTCATATGCTAGACCATGTGTATCTCACCTGTTTCACATGTTTTGAATAGTTTTTAGTGGCTTTGCCTAAAGGTCATTCACATGAAAAAAAGGGCCCACTTGTAGATAGATTTGCAATGTCATATATGTTTATTTAAATGAAAGTTTGTCTTGTAATAACCTCCTAGTCCTATATAAAGGAGGTCTTGTAGTAGTTGTAGGATCATCTGGTAACCTTTCTAAATCTTTGTGATATACTACATATGAGTTCCTTCTAAGAAAGTTACTGCATGTATCAAAATAGAGTAAGAATACTCTAAGAAAGTTAGCTTGTTGTAGTACAAATGTTTTCTGAGTTTTAACAGTTGGGTTGATTGTAGTACAACACTTTTCCGAGTTGTGTAGCTTGGCAAGCCATCCTTTATGGGTTGTTGAAGCCAGCCCCTTTAGTAGAAAAACTGTTGCGACTGCAAGCAAATTAAGTGTTAGTGTAGCTTGGCAATAGCCATCCCTTTTGTAGGAAAACTTTCGTATCTATGATATAGTTTGCTTACTTGGAGTCTGTTGCTCTGTTCATCTTACTGTGGTATCAGAGCCAGCCCATCCTTTTGGAGGGAGGAACAACTTACTAAATATGTCAGAGTCGTTTCCATCATCCTCTTCCCTAGCAAAAATGAATATGTCTCCTACTCTATATAAAACCTTGTCCAAAAAATATGATTATCTCTATGAAGTTGATATCCTACCCGATGAACAAAAAGTATCTTCCACTGAACTGCCCCTAATAAACCCTTACTCAGCTTTTGCCAAAAAATCATTTGCACCATGGACCCAAATCCGTTCCTTAGTCCAACACAAACCAAAAGGAGTCAAAGAATATGTTGCTGCCTCAAAACTTGACTAGCATCCTATTCTTGCTACTCGAGAGAAATAGTTTATTACCCTCCAAATTCCAGATGATTTTCCCAGAAAATGGAGAGATCATGATTTCACCCATATCCAATTTGGTGCTATCAGAATTGCTCTCATTTATGATGGAAGAAAAGGTCAACCGGTTGTTGCCCGACGTTCTCTTCTAGATACAAGATACTTGGAGTACCAACATGCAAATTTGGGTACTGTAGAAGTTACCTTAAATGCAGGGACTGTCTTCATAACTATCTTTCCAAATTTCAACATGTCTCTTTTTGATCCATAGTTAACCGAAGCACTAAAAATGAAAGTCCAAATTCAAGGTGCCCCACAAACGAAAGATTCTATCCAAACCATTCTTCATCACCAAATGGCATGGCAAGTCCAAAATCATGCCATGGATCTATGCCTTCCCGGAGGAGAAAATGCTTCACTCTTGAATATTGATGCTACCAAAGGAAACACCATGTGCACCCAAATACCCAGACAAATTTCCAGAGATGAGATTGTCAAAATTCTTCCCGATTCCTGGATCACAAATCATGAAACGTTAAGGGAGCCAGAAGAACCTCTACAATTTGGTGAGCCATGTTTTACCAAGNTTAAGGGAACCAGAAGAACCTCTACAATTTGGTGAGCCAAGTTTTACCAAAAGAAATGATAAAACCGTTTCCATAAGTTTTGACCATTCCCATCTCAAAAAACCAAATAAAACCATATTTCCTTGCGAAATGATCCAACCCAAAGAAAAATATCCTGACCCTGACCCTGAAAGAGAACTTTTCTGGAATATACAAACCATCATGGAAGAACATGACTGGTGTCAACATTTCGACAAAGAAGGCAAAAGAGTTTGGTGGTACAAATGCCCCTTTACGAGACACTGCTCTTGGGATCTCGATTGTGATTGCCAAGATTGTTTGGAGGATCCAATTGGAGAATATGATGAACACCACCAACGTCATTGGGAAAGATTTGTCCTCAACAAGCCCAAACAAAAATCCAAGAAAAAGGGGAAAGCTACTGAAAAGCAATTCCGAGCCAGATATGAAAATAAAGACCCTTCAATTGGTTCATTGAGCCGTCCAGGTAAATATGAATTTCGTGTCCGCTACAAACCCCAAGAATGGCCAAAATTACCAGAAAATTTCACTCCAAGTTGGAAAGATAGTGAAATTNTGGCCAAAATTACCAAAAAACTTCACTCCAAGTTGGGAAGATAGTGAAATCACCCCAGAATCCAAAAAACCACCTAAACCTAAAACTCCATCAACCCAAAAATCCACACACCCACAACTATTGATGATGAGCCCTTCAAGTTCCAGCCATACCCAAGATTTTCCTCCACTCCAACCTTTTGAAAAAGAAGGTATCAGCCATGCTCCAAAAATCCCCAAGAAAAACATAGTATTACCTTCTGGAGAAAAACCCCCAACAAGTGACATCGAGGCGACAATGAACTGGCAATCAGAAAATTCCATCTGCCAAAACAAAGTGCTCAATAATATTGGCAACACCATAAAAACGTGGCCCATACACAAAATAAGTTAATGAGAAAAGTAGAAACAATTGAGAAAAAGGTGGAGCATACATCGCCTCAGCATGCAGGACTAATCAAAGCCTTGGAGCTAAGATTGGCAAATTTACAATATGAGATTTGTCCGCCAGGAACTTCACTTTTCCAATTCTTTCAACAACAGAAAAAAGAGACGATTTCACTTAAGGAACAGATCCAACTTTTGAGAAATGATCGTTTTGAGTCACAAAAAACCCCACTTTTCTCTTCAAAACCTACCTTCTACCCCATGTCAACACAAGCATATTTCCCACCAAAAATGGACAACACCTTTTCTACTTTTCCTACAACCTCACACCATACTATCTCTTTCACCCAACCCTTAAAAGAAGAAACTGAATTCGATATTGCAAAAATGGGTTGGGAAAGGGAAGATGCTCTTGCAGCCAAGAAACAAACAAATAAAAGGCGACACCAAGGAGAAAGTTCAAAGGGGTCCAACCCTGAAAATTTAATGATTTATGATCAGAAGATTCCGGACTTCTATGTCTCCCAGCCAAGAAACATGTCAGAAGGAGATACTACATGGTCAGAATTTCTAAATTCCTCTGACAGTGATACAATAGAAGAAAGCTCTCAATCAAGAAATGATTCCACAGAAAACTCATATGAAGAAGATGATCCCCCGATATTTGTGAGTCAACCAAGAGATCTAGAAATATCTGAAGTAGAGGAGGATCAAGAAGGCATAATAGGTGAACCGATACCAGAAAGAAGACAGGAACCCATAGCGTCAAAACCAGTTGGAACTGGCTTCCACACTTTCACCTTAGACGACGTCAAAGTTTCAAAATGGCCTCAAAGAATCCAAGACTTCTATACTTGGATGGTGACCAAAAATTTGGTGGAACGAGAAAAGTATATCATCCTGTCAGAACTAACTTCACGGTTCTCAGGAATCCTTAGGGATTGGTGGAATTCACTTGGGATTCAAGACAAAAATACTTTTTCTACATCCCAGGATTTTTCCTTCAACATCATAATCCTATATGAAGTTTTTTGTGGAGATACTAGCCAAAGACAGGAGAAAATGCGAAGACAACTCTTCGAGATGAAGTGTGTGTCACTCGAAAGAAATGAAATTGACAGGTAATGTCAAAAAATGGCAAAGATATACTTTGAAATCTGTGGAGACATCAACCTAAAGCAAGCATTTGTTTCTTCCCTTCCAAAGATTGTTAGCAAGCCGAACAATGACCATCATTGATGAAAAGTTTCAATCAATAACATTCCCACAAGTCGGCTACATTAGACAAGCTATTTTTTGTACCACTGGAGGACATTTGCACAAAGCGCTCAGCCCTAAAACAAATTATCCAACACAATTCAGTGCTTGACAAAACATGTCGCAGATCCGACCTGATCACTGGATCAGGGTGTTCTTGGAAAACATCTAGGCGACACAAAGGATTCAGGATTTTCAGATAGCCAAGAATTCCAGATGGAAAACCAAGGTCCAAGAGACGCACAAAATATTTTAGACGTAGAAGGCTAGAAAATTTTTACAAGAAGAATAAATGCTTTATTTGCCACAAGATTGGACATTTCGCAAAAAACTGTCCTCAATCAAGAAGATCTGCTAAACTCCTTCAAGAGATTGAAGATTACACTAGCATACATCTCGTAAAAGAGGAGGACCTTGAATCTATATTCTCTGTGGATGATGAACCTAGTGAAGAAAATATTTTCTCTCTGGATATTTATGAAGATCAAGGCAATGATAACTATCAAATTTCAGAACCAGAGGTCGAAGCCCGAGAGGAGATCAACGCCCTCGCAGTCGTTCTTCAAGTAAAACTCAAAGTCTATTCATCAAAATGGGATCGGCCAATTAAATTTATTTCTTTCATCGACACTGGAGCTGCTTCCTCACTCATAAATCCTGCTGTACTTCTTGAAGACCAATGGGTGCCGCATTTTAAGGATTTTAACACTGCATCAAATGGAATTCTAACTACCACTGTCATTACAAAGCATCCGGTCACAATCGAGTTCTTTCCAAGATTGAAGTACAGGGCCAAGCTGATAGGATCTGATGTACCAGGAAAATATCTTATTGTTGGATTCGACATTTACAGAAAACTCAAAGATCAACTCCAAATCAAGGCTCACGCAATAGCTTTTAAGGATCAGTTCAAAACTTATTCTGATATTCCAAGGCTATTTCAAATCACCAACGACAAACAAATCAAGGAGATTGAGCAAAATCTCATTGAGCATTCATGTGCAGAATCCCACAAGGATTTCATGAAGAAAGAGAAAAGACGATTATGGAAAAATGAAGAATTTTTCATCAAGCTCCCTTTCAAGAAGAATCAAAACATCAATCCAACAATAGCAAGTCATTCAGGCATGAATCCAGATCATCTCTAGCTTGCAAAGAACGAATGTGAAGAACTTTTGGAATTTGATCTAATAGAGCCATCCGATTCACAGTGGGCATGCGAAGCATTCTATGTCAATAAAAGAGCTGAGCAAACAAGAGGAAAACTCAGGTTAGTCATTAATTACCAGCCACTTAACCATTTCCTCCAAGATGATAAATTCCCTATTCCAAATAAACTCACTCTTTTCTCCCACTTAGCCAAGGCCAAATATTTTTCCAAGTTTGATTTAAAATCTGGATTTT
>ML422166.1:0-19265 GCA_005239525.1 Nicotiana knightiana | reverse complement strand
TGTGCAAGAACGAATGTGAAGAACTTTTGGTTAGTCATTAATTACCATCCACTTAACCATTTCCTCCAAGATGATAAATTCCCTATTCCAAATAAACTCACTCTTTTCTCCAACTTAGCCAAGGCCAAATATTTTTCCAAGTTTGATTTAAAATCTGGATTTTGGCAATTTGGAATTCACCCTGAAGAAAGACCCAAAACTGGTTTCTGCATCCCCGATCATCACTTCTAATAGAAGGTCATGCCCTTCGGATTAAAGACCGCACCCTCATTGTTTCAAAAAGCCATGATAAGAATATTCCAGCCCATCCTCCATACCACTTTGTTTTACATTGATGACATCCTGTTATTTAGAAATAAATCGGAGGAACATGTCATTTTGCTTCGTCAGTTTTAGGCACTGATAACAAAATACGGGATCATGCTTTCAGCAAAAAAGATGGTTCTTGCACATAAGGAGATTGATTTTCTTGGAATACATTTTATCCAAATTGCATATAGTCCAGGGCCACATAAAAGGGCCATCATTACCTCCCTTCTTAATAACATAATAAGTCTAACCAAGATCATTATTCTTCTAACCAAAACTGATCATCTCTTTACTTCCGAAAATACATAACAATGTCTTCACCACCCCATGCTTCATCTTCCTACACAAACTCTGATCATGTGGAAGAAAATTCCAGTCCTAATTCTACTTCAGTTTACAATTCACATTCACCAAACAGATCTTCATCTCCATAAAACCCTCCAGTTCTTGAACCCACTCCTGAACCCACACCTAACCCTCCATCCACCAGGGCACGAAGAGTAAATGTTTTGGCCAGAAAATCAGTCGCTTCTAGATCTCGTGCAAAATTCTTGGAGGAAATTCTTAAAGCCAGCGATGTTCATATATCTGAATCTGCAAGTGAATCCTTCAAATCCAATAATGAGGACGAAGCACCAGGCTTATCCAGTTCCGAGCAAGGTAATCTTGAATTTGAATATGAAATTCCTACTACTAAAAACAAGTTTGTGTTGGTTGGGCCAGTTGTTGATGTAGAAGTTCTAGATAGGCAAGGAAAACTGGGAAAAAAATCTTGAGAGAGACGGAGAAGGAGGTTTGGTAAGGAGGATGGTTCCACGTTGGCTATTTTTTAACCCCACTTCTGTGATAAATGAAAAAGAAGTCACAGATTTAGGGGGAAGTATTGCTGGGGAAGAAGCAGCAAGTTCAGAGAGCCTACAAAAATCAACAGATGAACTTGGTTCATCTGACGAGGAGACTTTGGCTGAGATGTTGAGCAAGCTGAGGGAGTCCTACAATTCCAAGAGGAAAAGAACTTCAAAATGAAAGAAAGATCCTACCCCAAAGAAAAAAAAAGTTTCAATATCTGCAGATGTTTCTGCCACAAAGGTTCGTGCTACAAGAAGTACCATTCAACAAGGAGAAGATGAGTTAGAAAGGGCTCTAAGAGAGAGCAAGAAAAAGAAAGTTTCCAAGGGAAAGGCAAAGTTAGGAGAGCCTATTGAGGCTATTGATGTTGCAGATGAGATGATGAACCTGGTCCATCATGAGGAGCAGACGACTCCAGTTGTTGTTGAGACACCTAAGCCCAAGAATGCTAAGGGTTGTTCAAAGAAGTCAGCTTCTGCATCTGCCACACCCTCAAGCACAACTAAAAGGAGGAGGTCCAAGGCCAAGAAAGTGAAAATTATTGAAGATGAAAGTGAATGGAGTGGAGGAGAAGAGGGAATCTCTGGTGAGCAATCTGACAAACTCCCCATGTTTGGGAAGCATACTATTCTTAAAGGAAAGCTGGTGAGAGGTCTGGAAGAATCAGGAATGATCTTTTTGTTAAATGCATTGGATGTGCTGGGATGGAAGGACTTGGTCCTTCACCTAGAAGGAAGGCTGGCAATGAATGAACTGGTGGAGTTATGGCCAATACAAGTGTGAAGGATGGCAGGGTAACCTCCACTGTCAAGGGATTCACATCACATTTGATGCGAAGGTGCTGGGAGAGATTCTGAATATCCCTGCTGAGGGATATGACGATTACACTAGGCAAAGATGGCCCAGTCTCTATGGAATGACCTCAGATATCAACATCACCAGATTCTTTTGTGAAAATGAGAAGGAACTTGAGCCAAGGCCAGTGTTCAAAAGTGAAATGCAGCCTCAGAACAAGGTACTCTTCGAATTTGTGATTAATTTTCTGCTGCCAAGGCAAGAGCGTAGACACATCGCCAGTTACATGGACTTAACACTTATGGAGTGAATGTACAGGGGAAAGTAGATTAATTGGGCAGCTTTCATCATCCAGCTCTTGGACAGAGTTGTAATTGGAATCAAAGCACACACTATTCGTTATGGATTTATTCTGACAGATGTGCTTGCCCACTTTGCGGTTCCGGCGAAGAAAGCTGAGATGGCTACTGCTAAGAATTATTTTGGGAAGAACACTTTGCTGACATGTGATTATATTGTCAATGTTCCTGAGGGTGAACCTGGTTTATCTAGGAAGCAGCCAGTCAATAGTAAAGTCAGGTCATTGGTGCAGGAAGGAGAGATAAAGGATGAAGAGATCTTTCGATTGAATTCTCGCCCTTCATGAGGTTGAAGCTGAGCGAGATGCTCTCAGATCTAAACTAGCCAAGGAGAAGGAGAAAAATGAAGGTGTCCTTCAACAAATGCTTTCTCTCCTTCAAGCAAAGACCCTAACCTCGTCTTCCCCTTCCCAACCTTAGGAATTCCAAAGCTATCAAAACCCCTCTTTGCCCAGTTGTTTTATTTCTGTTTTTGTTATTTTTGCTCATGGTAGTGATGTCTTTAGTTTTTTTGTATGGTGCTTGACTTGCGTACTAATCAATAAATTTTGTTGTTTTTTTATTCACTTGTCTCAGTTTCTTAGATAGTTTACATTTATTGGTTTCTCTTGATGATTAATCATGTTTGCACCTGCAGTTGACTCAATGGCCATGAGTAATTGTTAACAACTCTGGTAAGTTTATCATTTTGCAACTTTTTGATTATGCCAAAAGGGGGAAGATATGTTATTTTTCAAAATATCAAAAGTCGTGATATTTATAACCTAATGAACCTGGTTTCTCCATGAGAAATGCTTAAAACCATACAAAGTGTTTGAAGTTTATACAGGGTTGAGCATGGAGTTTGTCATCATCAAAAAGGGAGAATTTGTTTACCCAAGTCATTGCATGGTTTTGAAGATTGACAAATGCCAACCCAATTGAACCAGGTCCATCAGGGAAAACAACTCGAACGAACCAATTGGCACAAGAACCTTACATGCACAAGAGATAAATGTGATCTGTGAATTATCCATGAACTAAAAGGTTGTATCCTAATGCGAAAAGGTTGCAAATTTATAAGAGGTTAGAATTCGAGTTCAAGAAGGACAAAATAAAGGAAGGAGGTTGAGATAAACACAAACTCTTCTGCCAAGGAAGAGTTGTATTAGAACTAAACAAGAACATCTTAACTTCTGGCGCTATATAATATTGAAGTATTCCTACTGACGAATTATTCGCACACTGACAGAATTGAAGCAAGAACTGAAGGAAAAATTACTAGAGAAATGTTGCAAGCTGAATCCTTGTGCGATACAAAGGCTACTGACCAACTACCAGAACTAGTTCCATCAGTTTGTATTTCGGATCTATTTGGTTGTAGTAGATGATTTAATATTGTATCTTTCAGTTTTATTAGAAGTAATTGAAATAGGTACACATTGTTCAAGTTAGGGTTCACTTGAAGCTTGTCACAATTAGCTAGAGTCTAGGTTGCTACTAAGGGATTAGAGTTAGTCCTTAGGTTTACAAAAGAGTTTATTTTGTAAATGATGTTTGGCTCAGAGTTGTAGTGAGGAGTTTGGGAAAATCCTACTGAGGAGTAGGTCGTAGTTTTTCACCTTTTGAGCCAGGTGTCTTCCACGTAAAAATCCATGTGTTTTTACTTTACTGCCTTTATTATTCCGCACTAGTACAAGTTGGAACACCAAGAAGAACCAGGTCCTTCTATTCAGACAGCACTCGAAAAATTGAGCACCACACAAATCAACCCCCCTCTTGTGTGGTATTGATGTATAAAACAACAGGTGTGTTACATGTTAATAAGGGATTAAGTTGTTAATTCCTTGGTTACATAAGTTTTAATCTGAAAGTTGCTCCGTAGTGAAGATGAAATCCTAAAAGTGTAGGTCGTGGTTTTTAATCCCGTTGAGCTAGGAATTTTCCACGTAAAAACTCTTAGTGTTATTAATATTTTTCTCTTTGTGTGTAATCTGTGGAAACTAATAAATAACCTGGTCTCAATATAGTTTGGTAGACCCTCAAATTCTATCAATTCCGAATGAGCTATGTTGATACATACCAGTCCAAAGGTTAAGGAACCATTGGTTACTTTGGATACAGCTGTTCATGAGATTCCTTCCCAATCGATGGAGTCATTGGGTGAGCAAGCAGGTGATTCCAGATAGAAGCTACTGTCTATAGGCGTGAAAACTGTCCGTAAGACTTGGGCTGATCAAGTATAAGAATATGATGTTGACATCATTCAAGATGATAATGCACAAGATGCCGATTCACTAACACACTCAGGTAATGATCTTGATCTAAAAACAGTAAAGCAAAGGATAAGGCAGTTGTGGCTCAAAAAGGGACGAGCAGATCTCAATCTCATATTCTAGCTGGCCAAATAAGAGAGGTTTTAGTCCAAATATGTCATTTTTGTACCTTCTGGGCAGCAACAAATGATAATTGCTGCATCAAGTTTGAAGGACATTGAAATCTCATCTATGCACAAGGAAGTTTCTACTGGAAGTACAAGTGAAATGGCTGCAAAATACAATCTGGCACCTATAAATATCTGCCATGCTCTTATTTCTCATGATAGGGAAACTTTAAGAGATCTTGATAATATGAGGAAAGAGCAAGGAGCACTAGTGTCCGGGTACAATCTTATTGAAGCATTTGGTGTGGATATGGGCCATTGTTTCTATGAAAATGGGAAAGAGGAAGAACTTCTAGATGCATCCTTTGCTAGTGTAGCTAAGGAATGTGATCTTTCACATAGAACTTGAGAAGTGGTTCCAACAAAAGCAAGAAAAAGGCAGATGAGAGACAACATAGTTGGGATGGTAAGGTGACACAAGGGCCTGCTATTAGGCACCTCCCGATACGGGTTGCAAAGAAAAAAGGGGCTGCCCCTACCACCTCCACAAGGTCCAATTGATCCACGAAGAAGTGATGAAGTTTGAAGATTTTTTGATGATATTGGAAGATGAAGACAAGGAGATACAAGTTCAAGAACTCATAAGCATGAAGAAGAAGGGGCAAGACTCTAATTTCTATTTCATCTTATTTTATCATTTCATTTGTATCATCATATATAATATCATCACAAAGTGTGTTATAAACTCTGTGATAATCATAGAGTATCTAGTACTTTCTAGTTCTTATTTCTTACATGCTTGCTAGTAGATGAGGTTGTTCACGCCTCAATAGGAATTGTAAGGTAAGGTATGGGGTCCAGCATTCAATGCGGGTCGAAGCATCTGTTTGTCGGGTTGGTTAAATGATGTGAATGAAAATAGTATTTCATTACTTTTAAAAATAGGTCCTCCTCTTTGATTTTTTGAAACTATCTTCTACAGAAAACCTTTTTTTGTCTAATCAAAAATCATTTTATCATTTCGAAATCCGCAATTCAATATTGATGGATATATACCCCATATGTATGTCTCTCTTCCTGCACTTTTCCATTCACTTTGGAATATTTGAACGGTCGATTTTTTTTTTTTTATATTCACTTTCGCCTGAAAGAGGAGGAATGTATCATTGGCTATAATGACAAAACCTCTTATCTTATTGTTCCTCGAATTATAAAATTATGGCATTTCTTTCATTTGGGTGATTTTTCGTCTTTCATTGGAATTCTACTAAAACTAAAAAAGAAATCGAGTTTTGCTTATCTCACTTAACTTGATTGAATCCTTTATGGATTAAATAAATCCAAGTAAATTGTAGGTTTGTTTTCCACCTCATTAATTCTCCCATTTATACTTTTTTGTATCTATTTTATTTGGATTAGATTTGTAGTCTCAACTTTTAAGTGTGGCTAGTCTCTTTTACACATATGGATGAAGTGAGGGATTCGTCCATACTTTCACTAGATTTTGCAAGACCACAACTGATCCTGAAAGGAAATGAATGGTAAAAATAGCATTTCGTATCAACAGAAAGTTCTGAGAATATTTCATTGTTCCTAGATGGGTATAAAACCGTGTTAGAATTCTTAGAACGGAACAAATAAAGTTGGGTCGAATGAATAAGTGGATAGGGTTACAGCTTCAAATAAATTATATGGAATGAAAAACCAATGAGCTTTTGTTCTTAATTTGAATGAGTCCGATCTAATTAGACGTTAAAAATTTATTAGTGCCTGATGCGGTAAGGATTTTTTGCCCCATGAGTGGATTCTCAATTTTTTAATGAATCCTAACTATTACCATTTTCTATTATGAAGATGTGTGTGTGTTGAAAAATAAAGGATTTCTAACCATCTTATTATCCAATAATACTATAACATAGACCAATTAAACGAAACGAAAAAAAAGATGATAGAGAATCCGTTGAGAAATTTACTTGTATCCAACCTCGGTCTAGGTCCGAGATAATCCTTTGTTCCAAAGCCCTGGGGATATTTATAAGTACCAATTAAGAAGTCTCTGGAGAGGTCAAAATTGCCGCGAGAAAAGATATTAATGACGAGGAACACTATTTTGTTATGCTACTAATACTTGCTATGATGTTCTGCCCAAGCCTGGGTAAGGAAGAGTTACAGGACGTAAAAGAAACAAAAATACGCTATTGGGCATAATATGTGTAATGATTACCCCTACCTGGTGATAAATAAATAATTCGTACTCCGGTTGACCTCTCAGAAATTTCATAAAAAGGGCTTTTTAGAGATCCCCAATGACCAATCCTCGCATGAATTGCTAAGGATCCAATATGTCCAACCTTTATTCCTTCATATATGTCAATTGGGAAAATATGTCCATAGTGACTAGGATGGATATCACGTATCCGAAAACTTACTGTGCGCCCTATCAGTCCTCCAAGGCCCAAATAATTTAATTTTCTCCCATGAACTATTTTTCTCAATGGATTAGTTTGATCTAAAACATGAGAGAATAGGTGTAAAACGAAAAAGGATTCAAATAAGTGATTAAATTTAAATGTTATTTAATGGATGAAAATGGAAAATTTCTTAATCCCGATCCACGTCANAATTTAAAACAGACTTTTCAAGTGATTAAATTTAAATATTATTTAATGGATGAAAATGGAAAAATTTTTAATCCCGATCCATGTCGTAACATTATTTTAAATCCATTCAATTTGAATTGGTATTTTCTCCATCACAATTATTGTGAAGAGACATCTAAAATAATTAGTCTTGGACAGTTTATTTGTGAAAATGTATGTATAGCCAAAAATGGACCGCCCCTCAAATCGGGTCAAGTTATACTTGTTCAAGTTTACTCGATTGTGATAGGATCAGCTAAGCCTTATTTTGCCACCCTCGGAGAAACTGTTCATGGCCATTATAGAGAAACTCTTTACGAAGGAGATACATTAGTTACATTTATATATGAAAAATCCAGATCTGGTGATATAACACAAGGTCTTCCAAAAGTAGAACAAGTGTTAGAAGTGTGATTGATTGATTAGTAATTGTTTGCTATATTTCCTATACCTTTGGGAAGAATCCAAATGGCTACGAGATAATTCTCCCTCGTGAGATTCTACCGGCAGCCATCACAAGTTTTCCATCATGAGGCAATAAAGACGCACATGGATGATTATATAGCCAAGGCAGTCAACACTACTGTAGCGTTTGTCCCTTTATTTGTACGCTTCCTTTGTGATTTTTTTTTTATCATTTATAAATAGCTACTAAGAAACTTGCCTAGTAGTATAATTTTCTAAAAAAATAAAACCTAGTGTGGAGCATCAAAGGAGGTTAAATCCCTCCATGCAAGAAATGGTAAAGAAAAAAATATAAAATGGTTGGATGTCGAGGTTGTCTACCCCATTGCCAATAGTCCTCGAGTCAGTCTTGTGCAATGTGTGCCGAAGAAGGGAGGGATGACCGTGATTCAAAATAACAAAAATAAACTCATTACAACAAGGACAGTGACAGGGTGGAGAGTTTGCATGAACTACATGAAGCTCAAAAGTGCTACTTTCAAAGACCATTTCCCTATGCCTTGTGTTGATCAAATGGTTGATCAGCTAGCAGAAAATTTATTTTATTGCTTCTTGGATGGCTAATCCGTCCACAATCAAATCAACATAGCCTTGGAGGACCAAGAGAAGACGGCATTCACATGTCCGTATGGGACTTTTGCTTTTAGTCGGATGCCATTTGGGATATGCAATGACCCGACTACCTTTCAACGGTGCATGGTGTCGATTTCCTCATATATGGTGGAGGATTTCATGGAAGTATTAGTGGAAGACTTTTTATATTTGGTGACTCCTTCAAGCATTGCCTTGAAAATCTTAGGCAAGTACACAAATATTTGAGAAGACAAACCTTGTGGTCAATTGGAAAAAATGTCACATCATGCTGGACGAGGGTATTGTGTTTGGCCAAAAAATCTCCAATCAAGGCATTCAGGTTGATCAAGCAAAAATATAAGTAATCTCTAAGGTCCATCCTCCCACTTCGGTCAAAGGTGTTCAGAGAATTTTGGGACATGCCGGTCTCTATCGGCGATTAATCAAAGATTTATCAAAGATTTCAAGCTCCATGTGCAAGCTCCTTGAAATATATGCTAAATTTGTGTCATATGAGAAATGCCTCAAGTATTTTGAGGAATTAAAAGCAATGCTAACCACGACACCTATTATTGTCAGACCCTATTTGTCTCTTCCATCTGAATTTGTGTGTGACGTCATTTTGGTGTGGCTATTGGGGAAGTGCTTGGTCAAAGACATAAAAAGATTCTTCATCCTGTCTTCAATTCAAGCAAGACGCTTGTGATGACCCGAAAGGTCATCCCGTATATTTCTATCTAATTTTGTGTTCTGAGGTCATGAAAACCTCCCTATATTTCACCTTGATTTTTATGCGCATCCCGTGCGTGTAGCCGAGAAGTCTTTATGTGAAAAATTGATAAAAATGATAATCTTATACAAGAAATTTGAATAAAGTTGACTTCGGTCAACGTTATTGGTAAACAGACCCGGACCCGTGATTTGACGATCCCGAAGGGTTTGTAGAAAAATAGGGGACTTGGGCGTATGCCCGGAATCGAATTCTGAGGTCCCAAGTCCGAGAAATGAATTTTTAAAGAAAATTGTTTTATGAAAAATATAAAGGTTTTTGAAAATGAAATTTGAGGTGAAATTTGGGATATCGGGCCAGTATCATGGTTCTAGCGCCCGGTACAGGAGATATGACTTATATGTACTATCTGTGAAATTTGGTAAGAAACAGGCTTAGTTTGACGTGATTCCAACGTTAAATGCAAAAATTTATATTTAAAGAAGTTTTGAAAAATTTCATTGATTTTGAGGTATAATTCGATGATGATGTTATTTTGGTTATTTGATAACTCGAATAAGTCTGTAGGATGTTTTTGAGGTTGCGTGTATATTTGGTTTTGAGCCCCGTGGGCTCGGGTGTGTTTCGGATAGGGTTCGGGTCCATTTCCTATCATTTTACTCTGCTGATCTGCTATTTGGTGTTCTCTTATATGCGATCGCATAGTTTAAAGTGGACCAGCCCAATTTTTCCTTCAATGTGATCGCAACCCATGTTTTGCGATTGCATAGTGCATCTTTTGGCAATAGAAATTTCCTAATCTGCGATCGCACGATGGGCCTCGCGAATGCACTATGCAGATCCTTGGCAGTGGCTCTTTCCCTTATATGCAATCGCATACTTTACTTCGTGATCGCATAGTACCTTTTGGCCAGTATTATTTTTCTCCTATGCGATGGCATCTCTGTGTCCGCAATCGCAATGCACAAATAACAGGGCAAACAGATTATATTCCAAAAATCGGGGTTTCACCATTTTCAACACATTTTGACTTCTAGAGCTCGGTTCTTGGCGATTTTTAAAAGGTATCTCACACAAATCGAATGGGTATGTGTTCTTCCACTACAATTAAATATCTTTCATGAATTAGTTCTTGTTTTTATCATTTAATTTGTGATTTGGGTTGAGGGGATTGTGGGTTTTGAAAGAAAACTTCAAAAACGAATTTCATGATTTGAATGATCAAATGTTATCGGAATTGGATAAATTTAGTATGGGTGAACTCGTATCGGAATGGGTACTCGGAATGGGTAATCGGAATTTGTAAAATTTGTGGGGTTCCGAAATGCGGGCCCAAGGGTTGACTTTTTGGTCGATTTTGACAAATTTGCAAAAATTGAAAGATTATTATTCGGAATCGTTCCTTATACGTATGTATTTTGAAGTTGTTTTAGTTTATTTTGAGACGTCTGAAGGCCTTTTCGCCCGAGAAGTTTATTTTTGAGTACCGAGTTGTTTTCTTTGAGGCAAGTATCTTGCCTAACCTTGTGTGGGGGAATCACCCCTTAGGATTGAGTCTTCTATGTTGATTGTAGTATGCGTACGCGAGGTGACGAGTGCGTACTCGGACTTATTTGCAAATAGATTTCCCTTTAGGGATTTTAGGTCCTTATGTTCCCCGTATATGAATTTCACTTGTTATATCTGAATTCATGTTTCCTGGTTTCTTCTCTTCCTGCTCAAATTAGAAGTACTTGCCTAGCATTCCCTGTTCTTATATGATCTTAATTGGCTTAAATGAAGACTTTGTTTTTTCTTACCGTTATATTATATATTTCTTCATACGCCGCCTATGTGAATAAAACTAGTATCATCTTTCCCTATAAAAGCCTAATAAGTAATTGGAATATCTATACGTTGGTCCAGCATGTCCGTCATTCGTACATTGTGATTTAAATGATTTTCCTCTTATGTACTACTTAGGTTTAATTGATGACCGCCCATGTTGATGGTATTCATTCATTCTGCCCATTTACTGAGCATTTGTTCAAACTGAGTTTATTCGGCAAAGTGAATTGTCTAAGTGAGATTGGTTTTAGCTGATTCCCTTGCCGGGATGATTTGGTTTCCTGGTTGCGAACTTGAATATATAGAATTGCTCCTATATTTGTCTTGTTTTCCCCTCATTATGTTGTTTACCTTTTGTGCTTGGCATCCATTTCAGTGGCTACTTCCTATGAGTCAATTTTTACCATTTTTGTGATTTAAGTGTTTATATTTATTTGATCTTCGCACTTTGCATTCGGTATTGTTTGCTTTTGTGCCGGTTTTCGCAATGTCTCTCACATTCTGGTTGTTTTCCTCAGTGGTTGCATTGCATATTTAAATTGGGACTAGGGACAGAGATCGAAGAGATCTCCCCTTATACTGCATCGCATATTTAAATTGGGGCTACGGACAGAGATCCGTGAGCTTTCCCCCTGTACTGCACTTCATATTTAAATTGGGACTACTGACAGAGATCCGGGAGCTTTCCCCCTGCACTGCACTGCATATTTAAATTTGAACTACAGACAGAGATCCGAGAGCTTTTCCCATGTACTGCATCGCATATTTAAATTGGGACTACGAACAGAGTTCGGGAGTTTTCCCCCTGTACTGCATCGCATATTTAAATTGGAACTATGGACGAGATTCCGGGAGCTTTCCCCTGTACTGCATTGCATGACAATCCTGAGTTGCGGACTGAGTTCCGGTGGTTTTATCATTTAGGATATTTGGATCGAAAGATATATATATATATATATATATATATATATATATATATATATATAGAGAGAGAGAGAGAGAGAGAGAGAGAGATATATATACATACATATTGAAAAGTATAGTTGAAGAGCAATTATCTCCAGGAAAAGTTATGTCTGAAGGACTTCTATATTGAATGTATATTTGAAAAGTATTTGTCATTTAGAAAAAAGATATTTAAAAAAGCAGTATTTGGGAATGTATATTTGAACACCACGTATTTCGATGACATTTGAAAGAGTAGTATTTGGGAAAGTATATTTGAACACCACATATTTTGATGACATTTGAAAGAGCAGTATTTGGGAAAGTATATTTGAACCCCACGTATTTTGGAGAGACTATGTTTTAAAGATTACTCTTTATAAAAATATATAAAGTACATTCAAAGAAAGTATGTTTCAAATAAGAAATTGCTCTATTCCGAACTGATTATATCTTTAAAGCATACAAAATAAACCCACGGTTTAAAGGTTTTCACTCGAAGGTTTGACCAGTTTTATTGAGTTTATTGGCTAAGGCATGACATGAATAAATTGATGCGGTGTTGAGTTTTTAGTGTTTTAGTAGGTTGTGGTTCCTGACATTTGGCTTGCATTCATTCCATTCTCTTTGCGTATTTCTATTATGCTGTCTGTTGATCGTAATTATTGAATTTTCTTCTGTTGTGGTGTGCTCATACTACAGTTCTGCACATTTTTGTGTGCAGGTCCAGGTTATTGTTGTTAGTAGCTGCGCATATCATTGCTTAGGAGACTCAAGGTAAACTGCAGCTGCGTTCGGAGACTTCGGAGTCATCTTACTATTTTATTTCTATTCAACTATACTTACTTATTCCTAGACAGTTATATTTAGATTTGATAGAAAGATTTCGTAGAGCTTATGACTTGTGTCACGACCCAAAATACTATCTTAGGTCGAGATGGCGCCCAACAGCGGGGTCAGACAAGCCGACTCTCAACTTGCTAAGGGTTCCTTCTTATTAGATTAAACACTTTAAAATATCCTCAGTTTTGAAAAATTAAACACGATTCGACAAGGACAAATAGCCAGTTTTAATCAAAACAGTGATGAAGAGGCGTGAGCCATTATATGTACAACCCGAAATCCATAACAACTGCGTGTGTGCCAGAAACCAGTGTCACAAGTCCTGCGGGCATACTAACAGACTATACAAAACATAATATACAATCCCATTGTCTGAAAGGAATAGACGGGAAAAGAAAACTCAAAGGTGTTGCCGAGAATCGTCAGGAGAAGCAGCTCACCGTGAAGTCGTGTCCAACAGAGATCAGAATCGAGCTCCGGTCTAATAACCATATGCACCAACCTCAGAAACTGTACAATTAAGTACAAAAGTGCAGCATGAGTACAAAAACAAATATGTACCCAGTGAGTATCCCGCCTAACCTCAAAGAGGTAGTGACGATAGGTAGACGTGATAGTTACTAGGGTCAACATTTATAAATAACATAATTTAAATGGGAACTAGGCAGGCATAACAGTCGTAAAAATCACAAAGAGATAATCATCAAGTATAGTTGTATTTCCCTTTGCATGACAAATTTAACTAGCCCATAATGTACTAAATTCGCTTATTAACATGAACCAGTTTGTACAATTACAACAAATTCCCCGTAAATCATACAACACATAATAGGCCGGAAACGTAAGACCGAAACGTCGCAAAAAATAAATGTGCACTGCCGAGGGTCGAACGGCTCGAACCATAGATGTATCTATTACCCCGCTCGCGAATCGAACATGTGACGCGGTTGACATAATAGTATGGCTATTCCGCTCACAAATCATACATGTGACGCGGTGCCGCATATTTACATAAAATTATCAATTTTTAGGGAATTATCAGAGATTATTCTTTAAGGCAAGAACCCAAGAAATATATCATGGACCACAACTTCCTAATATTCTCATGCCAAATCAAGGATAATAAGTAATTAAAAATATGTTTAGGAATACATGTAAGGCACATATAAGCATGCTCGTGAGTCCTAGAACTACCCAACATAACATAGTAGTTTCTACGGACGGACTCTTGTCACACCGTGCGTGCATTTCCCCTGAAAATAAGGACATGGAATTATTTATAATCACATATGGGGACAATTCCCCCTTACAAGGTTAGGAAGGAGACTCACCTCACGTCGATCCTACTCTCCAGACCAAGAACGCGCCCGAAACTCCGAACTCTACACCCGAGGACTCGAAACTAGCCAAATGTTATACAAATTCATCAATTTATGCTCAAAGTATGGAAATTCTCCTACTACTAAGTCAAATTCACCCCTCCTGAAGAAATTCTAAAATCCGACCTCGGGACCCCATGCTCGGATTCCAATAATTCTCGAAGGAACCACTCACCCATAGCGTACGGATCATTAATATATGATTTCTACTTGATTTCATAGCTAATTCACGGGTAAATTCTAAAATCTTTGAAAGCCCTAGGTTACTACCCCATTCTTTATTTTTCACTAATTTAGGTAGTTAATTAAGCTAGTAATCCATGCATGAAGCTAATATTAGAGTAGCATTTACTTACCTTCAATAACCAGGTGGTTTTCCCTTCTAAAATGGTGGAAATCACCCCAAGGAAAAAGAAGCAAATAAGGAAAATGAATTAGTTCCCGTGTATAAAAATACACTGTCTGAACAGTGTTTCCGCACCTATGGCTAGAGGACCGCACCTGCAGTTTCGCACCTACGAGCAAAGGCTCGCACCTGCGGAAATGGATGAGGAAGTCTGGGCCCGCACATGCGGAGTGGAGACCGCACCTACGGCTCCACTCCTGCGGAATTCCTTCCGCACCTGCGAGAATTGGCCGGACCACTAGGAGTCGCACCTGCGGTCACACCAAAACAAGTGCAGCAGCAGCTAATTCAGCTAGTTTTTGGCCTCGCGTGGTGTCCGGGGGGCACCTGGGTCCACCCGAGCCCCTGTCCAAATATACTAACAAGTCCCAAATCATATACGGACTCGGCCGAGCCTTCGAAACACTTAAAGCAACGCTAAAACTCAAAATCACACCTCAAAACCCCCTAGTTAAAAACTTAGGAACTTTATGTTTTCTAGACTTCGCTAACAACGCGTCGAACTGACCTATACAACTCGGAATGACACCAAGTTCTGCAAGCAAGTCATAAATGACATAACGGAACTATTCATGGTCGCAGAATTCCATTCGGACCTCGATATCGCAAAAACACGTCCCAAACCATAATAGGAACTTAAGGAACTCTTATTTCAATATTTGGGGCTGAAACGCTCCCGGTCATCAGAAACCCATTCCGAACATACACCTAGGTCCGGAATCATCATACGAAGCTACCGAAATCGTCGAAACTCAATTCTGAGGTTGTTTACTAAAAAATGTTGACCGAAGTCAAACTTGGCCTTAAAGGCCAACCTTAAGGAACCAAATGCTCCTAAAGCACTCTGAACACCTCCGAATCCCGGACCACCTGTCCCCGCAAGTCATAAATCATAATAAGCCTCTATGGGAAGTTTTATTTAGGGGAACAGGGTCCGATAACACAAAACGACCGGTCGGGTCGTTAGATTCTTCACCTCTTAAACAAACGTTCGTCCTCGAATGGGACTAGAATCATACCTGAAGTGCTGAATAAGTGTGGATATCTGCTCTGCATGTTCTCCTCGGACTCCTAGGTCGCCTCCTCGACTGGATGGCCCTTCCACAGGACCTTTACATCAGAAACACTCTTGGACCTCAATTAACGGTCCTGTCTATCAATAATAGAAATTGGCTCTTCCTCATAGCCCAACCTCTCATCCAACTGAATAGTGCTGAAATCAACCACGTGAGAGATGTTGGTGTGGTACCTCCGGAACATGGATACATGAAAAACTTGATGAACTCCTGATAACCTAGGAGGTAAGGCCAGCTCATAAGCAACGTCCCCAACTTGCCTCAACACCTCGAAGGGGCCTATAAACCTCGGGCTCAGCTTGCCCTTCTTCCCAAACCTCATAATGCCCTTCATAGGCGAGACTTTAAACAGGACCCTATCTCCCTCCTGTTGATACCCAATTTTTTATCAAATTATTTTTTAATTTTTATATACGCCTCCAAAACCGCTCTTTATAATAACTGGTATTTTTCCGTGATTTTTTCATATTTTTATTAAATCTTTTTCCAGTTTTATTTAGTATTTATTGTTCAATAATTACTGATAAATCGTATTATAAAGAATTTCTAAATATTTCCCTGTCAATATATATCATTTTTAATCCTATTAGGATTTAATTATTTCACAAATTAGCCAATTTGGCATGGTTTGACCATAATTACAATAACTTTGCAACTATGGCCTAATTGTACATTTTCTACCACTTAAATAAATAATTATTTCATTTTTATATATTTTCGTACTTCATTAATTACTTTAATTTCATTTATCTAGCTTCAATTTCATTTTATATGATTACTAGCTATTTTATTTAATTACTTATCTATTTCAGTGGGTATTTAACTAATAGCCATTTTTAATTTCGATTCTAGCATAATTATAACCCAACCCCTCTGATTTCTTAATAACCCAATCCCATACCCAGCCCATATCAATTCCATACTCAGCCCATCCCCAGATCTATCTGAGTCGTTAATCAAACTAGATCAACGACCTAGATCCCACATACCATAATTAAACCCTAGAGACTACCCCCTCCGACCCCTCATTTTCAAAACCTCTCAATTCTTTATCTATCTCTCTGGTTCTCTCTAGAACCTTCCCTTCTCTCTCTACTTCCATTGGAGTATGTTGGTCTTCTCCGACCAGTTCCATCGCTGGAAACTGTGGTCTTTCACTGTCTCTTGGTTATTGCTTCACCCTACACCAGTCTAAGACACCCTAAGGCCCTCAGGTGAGCCTGGAGTAGATCAAATCCTACCTGTGGTCTCTCATGCCATCTTCCGGCCTCCTTTGGTCATTTCAGTAAGAACCATGGATTTTCCGGCTAACGATGACGACATCTTCAAAGTGTTCCTCGTTTTTCAACTCTCTGAAATCCTAAGCCCTTGTATTTTTTGATTTTCTTTTAGATAAGACTTAGATCTATGTATATTATGGGCTTTTTATTTTTTTCATTAAAGGTTTTCCGATTTTTCTAAAATAACGCTTCATATTCAACTAGGGTTACTTAACCCCTTTGAAAATGCTTTCTCTTCTGGTTTTTGGTATGATTATCAGTATATTTTTAAATGTTTGATTAATGATTATCTCTTTACTTGAGTTATTCTGTTAAAACATCCAATTTTTAGGGTTCTGAGTTCGTCTTGGTTGTTGTGTTTAGTTGATCTGTGTGTTTCTCATAAACATCCTATGATTCTGTGATTCTTACTTATGTTTGCTTGATTAGGGTTTTTCGTTCGACTATTCGTGACTATATCATGATATATACGAAACCCTAAATCATTTGGTACTTGATGTGTCGCTAGAATTCATGGTTTTAAGAATTATGTACCTTACATTTTATGTGCGTTAATGATAAAAATACACGTCATATGTGCATAATGGAGTCTATTTCATGTGTAGGTGAATTGGAGATGGAAGCCGAGCTAAATGGATGCATAAATGTCAATAATACGCTCAACAGTCGAAAAGGAGTGACCCGGGCTATAGCTGGGCGTTTGAGCCATAAAGCCTGGTCATACATGGCTATAGCTCGGTGTTAGAGCCTTAACGCCAGGCCTGGCCTGGCTATAGTCGGGTGTTTGGGGCTTAACGCCTAGGGTCCCTGTTATGGTCCAATCCAAGGTTTGAAGGTTTTAAGTGTTTCCCGGTTTGACTAGAAGTATCCTACACGCTTAGGGTTTTTCCCAAATGTATAAATAGAGCCAAAAACACAACTTCGAGGGAGATTCACGTGGGGGATTTGACGTGAAGGAACACACACCATGCTTGAAGGAGGCTTCTACCTAGTGTTTGGGGCTTAACGCCTAGGGTCCTTGTTATGGTCCAATCCAAGGTTTGAAGGTTTTAAGTGTTTCCTGGTTTGACTAGAAGTATCCTACACGCTTAGGGTTTGTCCCAAATGTATAAATAGAGCCAAAAACACAACTTTGAGGGAGATTCACGTGGGGGATTTGACGTGGAGGAACACACACCATGATTGAAGGAGGCTTCTACCTAGTGTTTCTTCACTTCTCTTCCTTTAATTTCATAGTTTATTAGTTCTAGAGTTTTGGGGGTGCTACATGAACGTTTTAGTTTGAAGCTTGAAATGTTCTTATTATNTACTATCTACGAATCTAGGGTTGAACTCGGGAGAGGGAATTCTAGATTGCATATAAGATTGGGTAGAGCAAGATCTTAACCCTTCAGGGGAGCGGATTTGCGGTTAGGATAGGAATATACCTAATCGCCTTGCTTGGTTATTATACGGGAATTATTAATGCGTTCTTGTTAATCCTAATTTCATAGGAATATAGGCGTTAGGTTAGCTTGAATAGGCGAGTTGTGCTTCTGAAGAAGGCTACGAGCAATATTAACCTCGTCAATCAATAAACTAGATAAATTAATCAGACGATTTAAGTGGAAAACTCAATAGGATTGTTAGCTAACCAATAGCTCTAGAATATTGGATCTCATTGAATTCGTGTCTAATTTCGCCAATTATTTCGTTAATTTCATAGTTTACTATTCTAGATTAATTTTAGTTAAATATTCATACATTAGTGTTCGCTTGAATAGATTAATTGTTTGGGTTTAATTAAGTTGATAGTTAAGCACAAGTCTCTGTGGGTACGATATCTTGACTTACAATCCTATATTACTTGTTGACCACGTATACTTGCGTGTGCGTTTGGGACCAACATTACTGTTTTTCCTCATGGTCCTTGTTCTAGCTTATTACCTGCTTATTCTCATTGTGTCATGATAAATCAGTGTTATCTTCTCTTATTACCTACTTATTCTCATCAGTGCACATGTTAATTCTATTCATGAACCTTCAGCTGGCATAAGTAATAACTCTCGCGTCCTGCATCAATACACACCCCAAGCCAACGTGCGAAGCGTCGCAATATACTATATATATCCCATAATAGGAAGGCAATACTAGAACTGGTGCTGAGGTCAATGCTGTCTTAAGCTTCTGAAAGCTCGCGTCACACCCGTCAGACCGTCAGAACGAGGAATTATTTTGAGTCAATCTAGTCAATGGAGCTGCAATAGAAGGGAACCCCTCCACAAATCGGATAACAGCCTTCTAGGCCCAAAAAGCTCCTTACCTTTGTAGCTGAAGTAGGACGCGACCAACTCTGAACCACCTCAACCTTTTGAGGATCGATCTAGATACCCTCTCCGGATACCACATGCCCCAAGAATGCCACGGAATCCAACCAAAACTCACACTT
>ML422165.1:1334-44988 GCA_005239525.1 Nicotiana knightiana | reverse complement strand
GTAAATATTAATATTATATAATGGTTAAAACTAAGTATTAACTTAGTTTAAACCAAATTTGTTTAGACAAAGTTGCCCCTAAGTTGTCATTGGGGACTTACTAAACCAAACTTCACCCCCAAATGGGACCGGGGGTAACCACCAATTGTTCCAAAAAAGAAAAAGAGAGGGGTTAATAAAAAACTTTCACTAGGCACTGAGAGGATTATCTTCATCAGTAGGAGGAGCAACTTGAGATGGCGAGGCTTGGGCAACAACTTCATCATGCACGATTTCATCACTCATTGGAACTTCAACTTCAGGTGATGGAAAATTTTGACTTTGCCGAAACTTTTCAATCGTCTCCTTAGTCTTTGAAATTTCAGCTTCCAAGTCAAAATTTTCTTGGCCCATTTTCGTCAACGTGTCAAGCCGGGCATTCAAATAAGCCCAACTCACATTAACAACTGCTAGAGCCTCGTAATATTTCTCCCATTGTTCAATATTGACTCTCAGCTCATCTCTTTCAACCACAATAACATCATAAGAAGCCTGCAAAGGGGCAAGAGATCTTTCCAGAAACTGAATCTTGTTTGAAGATTCACGGAGATCCTCTTGGGTCTGAGTAAGTGATTGCACAAGTTCACCAACATAATCCTCCTTCTGGTCCAATAAAGCCTTCAAGCTTCTTATCTCTTCAGTAGCATGGGAAAGCTGCTCCGCAAAGGAAGACTCCAGGATGTTTTTATCCTTGCTTGCTTGACTTGATGAAGCCTTCTCGATGGCCAATTCCGCTGCAACTACTCTAATCTGCTGCTCTAAGGTGCACTTTTCCTCTTCTACTGCTTCCATATCAAGTTGAAGGCTCTTAAATTGTTCCTTCCAGTTATCAACCTCGGTATGGTGGTCGTTCATTAACTGCTCCGTATGTACGATTATTTTCATCAACTCTGTACCAATGAGATTGATCTACACTAAAAAAGGAAAATTAAATACGGCAAAGGATAGCGTTAAGAAGAAATAACGGGAAGGTTACCTTCAAAATGAGTGTACAATCTCATTCATCCACGTGAAGGAGCTATGACTTTCCAATTTTGACTTTTCATCCAGGCCAATCAAAGACTTCAACCACATATCCGCCTGGCCTGATTTCTTTAAGAAGCTACCTTCCTCAGGAACCTCGATCATAATTCGCTTCATCTCCCCATTGCTAGAAGACCCTACTTCAATAATAGAAGGCACGGTAGTAGGAGTAGATGAAGGAGCCACGGGTGGCACAGGCGGGGAAACAGAAACAACAACAGGCACAACGGACTGAAGTACCACTAGAGCAGAAGGAGGAAAGATGGCAAGAGGCGTCTCCTCTGAAATTGATCCTAAACCTTGATGGAACACTTGCTCAACTGACTCAGTGGCTGCAGAAGGAGTTTCCTCCATAGAGTATGCAGGGGTAGAATGATCAGGCTCATGCATGGAAGATGGACCAGTAAGGGGAGCAGATTCATCATCAGACATGACTCTTCTTCTTGCTCGTGGCCTATGAACCAACGAGCCTTCCTCCTGCTCCTCCTCATTTTCTAAGGTTTGAGTCCTATTCACTTTCCTTTTTGACGAAGAAGAATTTAAGATAATTTCTTGAGCCTTGGCCTAAGAGAGCTTCGAAGCAGTTATAGCAGCAACGGTGACACCACGAGCGGGAAACCCTAACAAACAAAAGGGATTAGAGAAGTTCAAAAAAGAGAGAAAAGGGAAACGTAAAAAAAAACCTACCATGGGTTTTTACTTTCTAACCAAACCTTGCAGAAAGGTATTTCCTAGAACGTTCTTCCATTGGAGTGATCAACAATACTTTTTCTACCCAACCACGAAAATCGAAAATCTCCTCGACGGTTCCCATGCTTGCTGAAAAAAGACAAAAACAGTCACGGTATTGAACATTTATCAAGAATAAGGAAATAAGTGAGTAAAAAAAAACTTATGTTCAAAGTTCCACTTCTCAGGGAAGGGTAAATTTTCTTCACCTACTAATCCACCTGTAGGGGCAGCAACAAACCTGGCATACCAACCTCTATCTTTATCATCATCAGGATTGACTAAAACTCTCTTACTCCTAGCCACAAGAGTAAAGATTCCTTGGCAGAATAACTTGGGAGAGTAGATGTGAATAAGATGATAAAAGGTAAAAGGAAGTGAAACTAAATTAGCCAAATATATGAGGCATGCTACTGCACTCCAGACGATAGGACCGATTTGTCCCAAACATACGTTAAAAAATCGACAAAGCTCTATAATGATAAGGTCGATGGAAGGCCTGAAACCCAAAGTAAAAGGGTAGGTATATACAAAAGAATAGCCTGCTTTGTAATAATTTATCCTTTGATTTTCATTGGGGACCAAGATCGANACTAGATAAACTATAAAGCTGTTAAAAAAGATTAAACTTTAATCTGCAGAGCAGAGCAACTTATGGAATTTAATAAGTTCTCAAGAAGCAATAATATAGTTCCAAGAATAATTTAATGTTGAAGTTGAACATCCAAGGGTAAAAAGTATTTTACAATTACATGTTGTCTGGTCTCTTAAATGAAGAAGGTGGTATGTTGTTCCCTCAGTAGGCAATAGTTCTATGGTTTCTCATATTTTGCTCTGAATTATGCAGAAAATATCCACGGCAGATGAAGGCATTTATCCACTTGGAAAAACTAACACAACTTAAGTTGAAACAAACACAAAAAATGGAATTTCTTTATACAAATTTATGATAATAAACTTAAAAAAATACAGATGAAGGGACAAATACGGTCAACGCTTTTCCTGTGCATAGGCAACAATGGCGAAACTAGATATATTTTCAAGGTTGTTAAAACTTGAAAGCAGTAAATAAAATTCCCAACAAAGGGCGTTCAATTTGACTGGGTACGTAGTTTAAGAAAAAAGAGAAGATTTTTGAACTTGTGGTGTACAATGAAGCACATATATTTTTTGTGGCTATAAATCATTGCATAAAAGTAAAATGTTTCTAAATAGGGAAATGGGTAATTCTTTTTAGGACATAGTAAAAAGGAAATATGTTTACTTAAACTGAAACAGAGTGAGTATGTTTTATACATCTAAAGTTGACCATACTTTGCAAAAGGTAGCTTCACCCGTGATGGGCATATAGCATCAATAGCCCAAATGGTAACATTGTTAGAATAACCTCCAATAGAGTAATTTACAAATTTTGGAGTCCATACATATAAAATTAATGTTAAACAACATGATATGTTATTACATGATTCCTCATTTTTCTGTTGAGAAGTGAAAGAGGGACATAATATTATTTCAATACAAGACCGTTGACTTTTCAATGATAAGGGAAAATCAATATGTTTAGTAGTCTGAAATCTGAACGTAGCATGTTGCAGCAAATGTTCTTGCTCTTAACACAACCTCCTCGTAAAGTTCTGCATATTGTAATGCTGATGAATCCCAACTAATTAAATCCATGTACATTGTCCTTCTGAGCAAGCTCTTTCCTTGTCTCGGCATGGCTCATCTAGTAGTTAAAATGCACATACTAAGCCTTTGTTCAATTTCTATTCATGAAACTAATAGTAAAACTTATATAGAACTTTGTATACATACCTCTTCATGACGATGCGATAAACAAAATCCAAGCATGGGCCAGTGTTATAAAAATTATTTTTGAAAAGAATTATGATATTCTTGCATTGCCTGCATATGTAAAACCACAAAACACCAGTATCTTCACTTTCATGTAAATTGAAAGTTACTTAACTATGACATTGACTCTTGCTTATGTTCAGTAGTATTGTAAAAAGTATAAATCAAGATAAATTATGCCACTAAGTCGCGTAGTTCATTGTATTTTCTTTTCTTCTTCTTTTTTTTTAACCAAAAAACTTTTAATAGACTACAAAAGGATAAATTTGGCAGGGAATATCTTCTCTAATTGAATGACATTGCTTTAAAATTTAAGCATGTAATATTAGTTCCCACAAATTATAATTGCAATAATTTTCAGCTTTTCCTCAATTTTGTTCAGCAGAGTGATAAACCATTGTCCTACATTGAATGAGCTATAGCAGTGGTATGTTTTACCCTGGTAGTAGATAAAATCTAGAAAAGTTAATTAAATGGCCAATGGATAATGATAGGAGATGTCGTATTGTAAGCTCAACAAATCACAAAATAGAGTGCAATACTTGTAGCAGCCACACATGGGGAGGACAAATTTGGTTGGGTACCCCAAGTAAAAATCTTGAAAAATTGATGGTTTAAGGTTTTCCAAATGTGCATGAACTGCTGCCCATATGAAATCTTGAAGCCCAATGAGATCATTGATATAGATATCAATAGATAAGGACTCTTTTTCTCTTACTTTTTATATATAGTGAAGCTGGAATAACTTCAGCTCATCACAACCAGCTTTGACAACTCAAACTAGCAACCTCTCACTTTCCTCTTGATAAACCATGACAGCTTCTACAATGGCTCTTTCTTCCCCTTCTTTTGCTGGACAGGCAGTGAAACTCTCTCCATCTGCCTCAAAAATCACTAGAAATGGAAGAGTGTCCATGGGAAAGACTGTCGCCAAACCCGTTGCATCTAGCAGCCCGTGGTACGACCCCGACTGTGTTAAGTAATTGGGCCCATTCTCTGGTGAGTCTCCAAGCTATTTGACCGGTGAATTTCCTGGTGACTATGGGTGGGATACTGCTAGACTTTCAGCAGATCCAGAAACCATTGCCAAGAAAGGGGAACTCGAGGTGCAGATGGGCTATGCTTGGTGCTCTTGGATGTGTCTTCCCCGAGCTCTTGGCCCGTAAAAGGTGTCAAGTTAGGCGAGGCTGTATGGTTCAAGGCTGGATCCCAAATTTTCAGCGAGGGTGGACTTGACTAGTTGGGCAACCAAAGCTTGATCCATGCACATAGCATCTTGGCTATTTGGGCTTGCCAGGTTATCGTGATGGGAGTAGTTGAGGGATACCGTGTAGCTGGTGGACCTCGTGATGAGGTTGTCGACCCACTCTACCCTGGTGGCAGCTTTGACCCATTGGGTCTTGCTGATGACCCAGAGGCATTTGCTGAGCTTAAGGTAAAGGAGATCAAGAATGACAAACTTGCTATGCTCTCTATGTTCGGATTCTTTGTTCAGGCCATTGTTACTGGAAAGGATCCATAGGAAAATCTTGCTGACCACCTTGCTGACCCCGTTAACAATAACGCCTGGTCCTATGCCACAAACTTTGTCCCCGAAAAATAAAAATATTAAACATTCTCAAATTTGATTGTTTGATGGCCTTGTAAAGTTGTTGTGGTTACTGGAAAATAGAATGATTTTTTGTTTATTTACCAATGATTGTGTAGTTCTGAGTTTCATTTTCAAAGTCATGAATCAGACACGACCACTTCCATACCAAAGAGAAAAAAGAAAAAAAAGACCGAAGAAACATTCCGGATGTGGTAACTATAAAACTGTTAAAAGCTTGAACATATATTTTTAGACCAGAGAAGCTAGAGGAATTTAAACTAATTCTCCTTAAAATCTATACAGAATCGAGGAAGGTGATTATGCAGAGAGCCTATATTCTTTCTTAAGCAGTACGAGCAAAGTAGTATATATACTAAAAATATTTCAACAATACACAGACATAATACACACAATAGAAGCATACAGATTATTTGCAACCTTGTAAAATAGACTTAATTGCTTAACTTTTAGCCCGAAAAACTCCGCAGATATTTATGCCAATGCTCTGAAAAATCTAGCCTGATTTATTTTTCCCAATATTGGATTAATAGTGCAATATACATGGCCAGAAAATAGTTAAACTGGTGGAGTTGCGATAGTTCACATTTGTCGGTGTGGTCGTGGCGTAGCACCATTGTATGGATGGGGTAGAATACCCCTTTATGACCATGAGATTAACGTTCTTGCACTGCCTGCATTCGTAAATCTTAGATTTGTAAACCCCAAAAACCAGTATCTTTTTTTTTTTTGTGAATTGAAACTTAAGTAACTATGATATTGACTAGTACAGTGGAAAGCATAAAACAAGCTAAATAAGCAGCTAATTAAAATAACTTAAAGGTCCGAACGTAAAGTTTTAAGTCTTTGATTTTGTTAGTACTGAGAAAATAGATAGCATTGCATATATCATTATATCTCCTTCTCCCTCCCCCTCCCCTCCGGGACTGTATAGATGTCTGAAAATATATATATATATATATATTAAAGGAATAAATTTTGCATTGTGGTTAAACCAAATGGCAAGCTACTATAAAGCCACTTGGCAATCTTAAGGAGAGTTTGTGAGATTGTCAAATAAGGAAATATAACTAAAGAACTATATATGCACTTCTATTTTTTTTTTTCTATTATTGAATAAAACACTAAATGAAAAAATTAAATAAAATATCATGCTTACTAGGAAAATAATTTATAAAGAGGGGGCAAAGATAGTGTGCGAGAATTTATACTTTAAATTAATTTAAATGATAAAATAAATCAAATAAATAATTAGTACTCAAAAATATTGTGATAAATTAAATAATATAGAGTGAAAGATTAAAAATAAATAGAAAAATTATTTTATGAGAAAAAATGTCACGACCCAAATTTCTCTCCGTTGGGTATCGTGATGGCACCTAGTCTTAGGGACTAGGTGCCATCACGATACCCAAATTTCTCTCCGTTGGGTATCGTGATGGCACCTAGTCTTAGGGACTAGGTAAGCCCAACATTTTCACTGAACAACAACAATAATAAAGGAATTTTAATAGTTTCGAAATAGAAATCTTGACAGAATTTATAATTTCTCAAAACTCGGTAAATACAAGTCATAAGATCTACGAAATCTTTCTATCAAATCTAAATACAACTATCTAGGAATAAGTAAGTACAGTTGAATAGAAATAAAACAGGAAGGTGACTCCGAAGCCTGCGAACGTAGCAGCAGGTTACCTTGAGTCTCCTCAGCAATGATCTGCGCAGCTACTAACAAAAATAACCTGGATCTGCACACAAAAATGTGCAGAAGTGTAGTATGAGCACATCAAAGCGATGCCCAATAAGTATCAAGACTAACCTTGGTGAAGTAGTGACGAGGGCTAGTCAAGACACCACCGGTCTAATAAGTAAAAAGACATAAATGTATAAATGACCGAAACATAATATCTATCTAAAGATTTTTCAATATAATTATCGATATGATCGAATAATACGGAAGAAAATTCAATAATTACGATCAACAGACAACATAATAGAAATACGCAAAGAGAATGGAAAGAATGCAATCCAAATGGCGGGAATCACAACCCAAAAAAAGCACTAGTAATTCAGCACTGCATCAATTTATTCACGTCAGGCCTTAGACAATAAACTCAATAAAGCCGGTCAAACCTTTGAGTAAAAACCTTTAAATCGTGAATTTATTTTGAAAACTTTAAAGATATAATCATTTCGGAATAGAGAATTTTTTCTTCTTTGAAACATACTTTCTCTGAATGTATATTTATATGTTTTTATAAAGAAAAATCTTTAAAACATAGCCTCTTCAAAATACGTGGTGTTCAAATATATTTTCCCAAATACTGCTCTTTCAAATATCATCAAAATACGTGGTGCTCAAATATACTTTCCCAAATACTGCTCTTTCAAGTATCATTTTTCTGCAAGACAAATACTTTTCAAATATACTTTCGAAATAGAAGTCTTTCAGACATAACTTTTTCTGGAGATAATTGCTTTTCAGCTATAATTTTCAATATATATATATATCGATCCAAATCTCCTCAATGATAAAACCATCGAAACTCAGTCCGCAACTCAGAATTTGTTATGCAATACAGTACAGGGGGAAAGCTCCCGGATCTCTATCCATAGTCCCAATTTAAATATGCAGTACAGTACAGGGAGAAAGCTCCCGGATCTCTATCCGTAGTCCCAATTTAAATATGCGATGCAGTGCAATGGGAAAGCTCCTGGATCTCTGTCCGTAGTCCCAATTTAAATATGCAGTGCAATACAGAGGGAAAGCTCCCGGATCTCGGTCCGTAGTCCCAATTTAAATATGCAATGCAGTACAGGGGGAAAGCTCCCGGATCTCGGTCCGTAGTTCCAATTTAAATATGCAATGCAGCCACTTAAGAAAACAACCAGAATGCGACAGAAACAACATATATTGCCACAACCGGCGCAAAAGCAAACAAGACCGAATGCAAGTGCGATGAGCAAATCAATACAAAGACTTAAATCACAAAAATAGTAAAACTCACTCATAAGAAGTAGCCACCGAAAGGAATACCAAGGACAAAGAGAAAGCAACATAACTAGGGGAAAACAAGGCAAATATAGCAACGTTTCTATATATTTAAGTTCGCAACCAAGAAACCAAATCATCCCGGCAAGGGAATCAACTATAACCAATTTCACTTAGACAATTAGCTTCAACGAATAAACTCAGTTTGAACAAATGCTCAGTAAATAGGCAGCATCAAAGAAATACCATCAACATGAGCGGTCATCAATTAACCTAAGTAGTACTTAAGGAAAAAATCATTTAAATCACAATGTACGACCTATGGGCATGCTTGACCAACGTATAGATATTCCAATTGCTTGTTGGACATTTATAGGGCGAGATTATACTAGTTTTAGTCACATAGGCAGCATATGAAGAAAGATATAGTATAACTATAGGAAAAATAAAGTCTTCATTTAAGTCAATTAAGATCATATATGAAAAAAGGAATGCTAGGAAAGTACTGCTAATTTGAGCAGGGAGAGATGAAACTAGAAATCAGGAATTTAAATATAATAATTTCAATTCATACACGGGGAACATAAGGATCTAAAAATCCCTAAAGGGCAATCTATTTGCAAATAAGTCCGAGTACGCACTCGTCACCTCGCGTACGCGGAATACAATCAACATAGAAGACTCAATCCTAAGGGGTAGTTCCCCCCACAAGGTTAAGCAAGATACTTACCTCAAAAATGACACCTTGGTACCCAAAAATAGACTTCTCGGGCGGGAAGGCCTCCGGACGGCTCAAAATCAACTAAAAAAACTTCAAAATACATATAAAACGTAGAAGGAACGATTCCGAATAATAAAGTTTCAATCTTTGCAAATTTATAAAAATCGACCCAAAAGTCGACCCTCAGGCCCGAAACCTCGGAACCCGACAAATTTTACGAATTTCGATTACCCATTCCGATACGAGTTCACCCATACTAAAATTTATTCAATTCCGATAACATTTGGTCTTACAAATCATTATTTTTTCCTTTTAGAAGTTTTCTTTCAAAACTCACAATTTCCTCAACTCAAAACACAAATTAAATGGTAAAAACAAGAACTAATTCATGAAATATAATTAATTATAGTGGAAGAACACTTACCCATTAGATTTGCGTAAAAACCCCCTCAAAATTGCTCCTAAATCCGAAGTCCCAAACTCAAAATGTGAAGAAAAGGTTAACCCTCGTTTATAAGAATCTGCCTAGGACATCCGCACCTGCGACCATGGGACCGCACCTGCGAAAATACCATCGCAGGTGCGAAAAACCACTAAAAGGCCTGGGGTCGTACCTGCGGTCAATTGGCCGCGTCTGCCGCTCCGCATCTGCGGAAAACAAACCGCACCTGCGAGGACTGGGTGATTGGACCAAGTCCGCACTTGCGAGCTCCTCGCCGCACCTGCGGAAGGTCCATCGCAGGTGCGAGACACCAGAACCAGCAATAGTTCAGCTGTCTCCCAAGTTCTAATATCACCCGATGAGCATCTAAAACATACCCGAGGCCCCCGGGACCCCGTACAACCACACACACCAGTCATATAACCTATCACAGACTCGCTCGAGGTTTCAAACCACATAAAACAACACTAAAACGGTGAATTAAACTAAAAATCCATGAAATTCCTCAAAAACTTCTATAAACATTAAGTTTTGCATTTAAGGTTCGAATCACGTCAAACTAAGTCCGTTTCTTACCAAATTTCACAAATAACAGATATAAATCATATCGAACTTGTACCGGGCTCTGAAACCATGATACGGGCCCGATATCACATGTTTCACCCCAAATTTTATTTTCAAAAATCTTTATATTTTTCAGAAAATAATTTTCTTTAAAAATTCATTTCTCGGACTTGGGACCTCGGAATTCGATTCCGGGCCTACGCCCAAGTCCCATATTTTCCTACGGGCCCTCCGGGTCTCCGGGACCGTCAAATCACGGGTCCGGGTCCGATTACCAAAATCGTTGACCGAAGTCAACTTTATTCAAATTTCTAATACAAAATTATCATTTTTATCAGTTTTTCACATAAAGGCTTCCCGGCTACACGCCCGGGCCGTGCACGTAAGTCGAGGTGAGATAGAAGGAGGTTTTCACGACCTCGGAATACAGAATTAGCTGGAATATACGGGATGACCTTTTGGGTCATCACAATCTCCCCCTCTTAAACAAACGTTCGTCCTCAAACGTGCTAAGATTCACTTTGAACTCATCCAATCACTGATTGAGCACTTCCAACATACACCCGCGGGTGATCCCACGTCACCCCAACCTACATAAGCCTGATGACACCATCACAACTGCAATATAGTCTTCTCATCACCATCGATAAGCCTCATACCCCAATTCCTCACCTTCTACTCATTTCCAAAAGACCCGATTCTAAATCCATATCCGACATTAGCCTCAACCAACTGCATCAACTCAGGTCTACGCCCACAAGACACGACCACACAACATAGCACATCACACATAGGCTCAATTGCACTTTTGATCACAATAACTGCCCGAAATCAACTCAACATTGGCAATTAGTCCCATATATGGAAGAACTCTGTTTCCAAATCCCATAATACCGATAATGATGCAATAAACACGAAGACCTCATTATTAGACACCCGAATCACCGAGTCACAGCTAACACCACCGGGCACACATCCCGCAAGCTAAACTAAAGAAGCACATAACGAAATGACTGAGTATGAAACAAATAGAAGCATATAAAGGTACTATCAAAAAAACCCATAGGCATAACTCTCTATCAATACTGACTTGCCAAAAGCAATATAACAAGGAAGAAGCAAAGCATATGAACAAATCACAAAGATTTCATCCTGATAAAATTCCACCGCGGTACTCAGCCCGGTCCAAATATATCGAATCACAAATATTACAAGGACCTCGCCCTCAACTCTGAATCACGTACCGAAAATATATCATACCAATTGAAATCTCCCGCTAAATCATCTCGGCTAACAAAATCATAGCGCTCACTTACTCACATCTCTATGGAGTACCAAATCACAGCTCGTACAAAATACTTAGGAGAATCACATAAAGCTTACCACGAGGGACGACATGGACTCACTTCCAGTTTCACCACTAGCAAGGATGAATAAAATAATGATAGACACGGGTTACTACTCATAGAATGTCCTAACATGAGCAAGCACAAAAATAGAGTGCAAAACATGAAACTCACTTATAAATGAAACAACAAATAAGTGAACTCGTCCTGACCAGCAGAGCTATAATGAAATACAATCGAGGCCCCTCTGCAATACATCAAAACATACTTGGGTGATGATATCTGGCACAATGACCTCTATTTACTATATAAAACACAACAATGGTTCGGGTCTCCCCCTCTTAGGCCCTCTACTCACCTGAATACCCTGCTACCACACCCTACCTGAATCCCGGGACAATCTCTCACCCCGTGGCTAACATCTCCACACTGAAAACAATCTCACTGCCGACATGGCTGTGGAAAAACACACAATACGAATCCTCTGAGACCCATGAGTACTTGAAAACCCCCATGCAAAGCTGGTAATGCAGACTGAACTGGTTGACCCACAAAACTTCTACAGTGTCGTACCTTGCCTCCATAATACGGACCAGTAGATTCCTCCGATCTACGAGGCCTCATTGCCTCCCTGAACTCTCTCCCTGATCTCGTCTGTCCTCTCGCTCCCGGTCCCACATGCGCTCTAACCGGCGAGCGATCCCTACTACCTGCTGAAACGAGACATCCTACTCTAAATCTCGAGTCCCGCTAAACCGAATATCATGCCTGAATCTCCCAAATGACTGTACAAACTCATCTCCCAGCTGAAGAAACCAAGCGAAGTGCATGTTTGTCCCACTCATTGAATCTAACAGCATGCTCCAATAGTGACACAACGCCCTGACGCAACTGCTCAAACTCCGCGCCCCGTACATCCCGAAGGAACTGAGGTGAAACCTCCCCCAAAGCATCTACGAAAACTGAATCCATGCTAGTGAATCTAACTCGGTCAGGTGACTCCAACTCACATGCCGCCACCACTGATCCACCCACTACTCTAAACCTGAGACATGACAAAAACCAACCCGCTCGTCTCCACAATACCCGAAGCGTGAAGAATATAGTGACACTCCTCCCGAAAACCCTGGGCACCATCTGCCACCAATCCACTAAAAGATAGAAGGGTGATACTTTCTGTTCCTCTCAAGTCCAAGGTATTCTTCCTCTGAGGCTACTGTCCTAACCACGGGCTGAACTGAAACCACATGTCGTGCTGTCATGACAACGGGTACCTAACCAATGTGATATCGCTGCTCTAGAGTGTAGACGATGGGAGTCTGAACTCCTCCACTGATCTGTGAAGCAACTGGTGCACTAGAATCAATCCTGCCCGAGTCGAGGTACCAATTGTACTCAAAACTGCGCTCAGGTCTCCTGAAGTCCGGGGTAGCAACAGGCATCCCCAGTACCTGTCCCCCAACTAGAACTACTGGCGATTCCTCAACGGCTGCTGTGGTAGGCATCTTAACTGCGGCACATGCTCCTCGTTGGCCTCTGTCTCTGACCCATGTGGCGTTTGCTTCGGGTAACATCATCAGGAACCGCAACTTGTGTCCTCACCATCGGTGAGAGAATGGAACGATAATTTCAACCTTCAAGATCAATGAACTCGCACGATAGGAATGGGGGAAGTGAAATTGTCCTAATAGTTCCGTAGCCTCTTGAAGATAAGTATAGACGTTTCTGAACCGATCTGCAAGACTCTACCAAACTCGCTTATGACTCGTAGCACCTATGAACCTAGAGCTCTGATACCAACTTGTCACGACCCAAATTTCCCTCCGTTGGGTATTGTGATGGCACCTAGTCTTAGGCACTAGGTAATCCTAACACTTCCACTGAACAACAACAATAATAAAGGAATTTTAATAGTTTTGAAATAGAAATCTTGACAGAGTTTACAATTTCCCAAAACCCGGTAAATACACGTCATAAGCTCTACGAAATCTTTCTATCAAATCTAAATACAACTGTCTAGGAATAAGTAAGTACAGTTGAATAGAAATAAAACAAGAAGGTGACTCCGAAGCCTGCGAACGTAGCAGCAGGTTAGCTTGAGTCTCCTCAGCAATGATCTGCGCAGCTACTAACAAAAATAATCTGGATCTGCACATAAAAATGTGCAGAAGTGTGGTATGAGCACACCACAGCAATGCCCAGTAAGTATCAAGACTAACCTCGGTGAAGTAGTGACGAACTAGTCAAGACACCACCGGTCTAATAAGTAAAAAGGTATAAATGTATAAATGACCGAAACATAATATCTATCTAAAGATTTTTCAATATAATTATCGGTATGATCGAATAATACAGAAGAAAATTCAATAATTACGATCAACAGATAACATAATAAAAATACGCAAAGAGAATGGAAAAAATGCAATCCAAATGGCGGGAATAACAACCCAATAAAAGCACTAGTAACTCAGCACTGCATCAATTTATTCACGTCAGGCCTTAGCNAGATATAATATCATTTTGGAATAGAGAAATTTCTTCTTTGAAATATACTTTCTCTGAATGTATATTTATATATTTTTATAAAGAGAAATATTTAAAATATAGCCTCTTCAAAATACGTGGTGTTCAAATATACTTTCCCAAATATTGCTCTTTCAAATATCATCAAAATACGTGGTGTTCAAATATACTTTTCCAAATACTGCTCTTTCAAGTATCATTTTTCTGCAAGACAAATACTTTTCAAATATACTTCCGAAATAGAAGTCCTTCAGACATAACTTTTCCGGAGATAATTACTTTTCAGCTATACTTTTCAATATATATATATATATATATATATATATATATATATATATATATATCTTTCGATCCAAATCTCCTCAATGATAAAACCACCGGAACTCAGTCCGCAACTCAGAATTTGTCATGCAATGCAATACAGGGAGAAAGCTCCCGGATCTCTATCCATAGTCCCAATTTAAATATGTAGTGCAGTATAGGGGGAAAGCTCCCAGATATCTGTCCGTAGTCCCAATTTAAATATGTAATGCAGTACAGGGGGAAAGCTCCTGCATCTCTGTCCGTAGTCCCAATTTAAATATGCAGTGCAGTACAAGGGGGAAGCTCCCGGATCTTGGTCCGTAGTCCCAATTTAAATATGCAATGCAGTATAGGGGAAAGCTCCCGAATCTCGGTCCGTAGTCCCAATTTAAATATGCAATGCAGCCACTTAGGAAAACAACCAGAATGCGACAGAAACAACATATATTGCCACAACCGGCGCAAAAATAACTAAAACAACTTCTCGGGCGGGAAGGCCTCCGGACGGCTCAAAATTAACTAAAACAACTTCAAAATACATATAAAACGTATAAGGAACGATTTCGAATAATAAAGTTTCAATCTTTGCAAATTTATAAAAATCGACCCCCGGGCCTGCACCTCGGAACCCGATAAATTTTACGAATTCCGATTACCCATTCCGATACGAGTTCACCCATACTAAATTTATTCAATTCCGATAACATTTGGTCTTACAAATCATGATTTTTTTCCTTTTAGAAGTTTTCTTTCAAAACCCACAATTCCCTCAACCCAAAACACAAATTAAATGGTAAAAATAAGAATTAATCCATGAAATATAATTAATTATAATGGGAGAACACTTACCCATTAGATTTGCGTGAAAAACCCTCAAAATTGCTCCAAAATCCGAAGTCCCAAGCTCAAAATGTGAAGAAAAAGGTTAACCCTCGTTTATAAGAATCTGCCCAGGACATCCGCACCTGCGACCATGTGACCGCACCTGCGAAAATACCATTGCAGGTGCGAAAACCCACTAAAAGACCTGGGGTCTCACCTGCGGTCAATTGACCGCATTTGCGGAAAACAAACCGCACCTGCGAGGACTGGGTGATTGGGCCAAGTCCGCACCTGCGAGCTCCTCGCCGCACCTGCGTGTCCGCACCTGCGGAAGGTCCATCGCAGGTGTGAGACACCAGAACCAGCAATGGTTCAGCTGTCTCCCAAGTTCTGATATCACCCGATGAGCATCAGAAACATACCCGAGGCCCCCGGGACCCCGTCCAACCATACACACCAGTCGTATAACCTATCACAGACTCGCTCGAGGTTTCAAACCACATAAAACAACACTAAAACGGTGAATTAAACTAAAAATCCATGACATTCCTCAAAAACTTCTATAAACATTAAGTTTTGCATTTAAGGTCCGAATCACGTCAAACTAAATCCGTTTCTTACCAAATTTCATAGATAAGACATATAAATGATATCGAACTTATATCGGGCTCCAGAACCATGATACGGGCCCGATATCACAGGTTTCACCCCAAATTCCATTTTCAAAAACCTTTATATTTTTGAGAAAATAATTTTCTTTAAGAATTCATTTCTCGGACTTGGGACCTCGGAATTCGATTCCGGACATATGCCCAAGTCCCATATTTTCTTACGGGCCCTCCGGGACCGTCAAATCANTTTAGTTATTAACTAAAACTCATAATTTTATATAGAAAATAAAATAAAGGAAATTTATTGCTTTTATCAATTTAGAATAGCATAAACCAGAGAAATTAGTTGCATGAACAATACAATCGTCCTAAATTGATTGAGCATCGAGGTGGTGTCTTTTACCCCTAGCTGGTAGATAAAAATCTAGAGAAATGCCAAATGGATAAAGGAGTAGATATGGTATTGATCTCACAGCTCATCACATGATAGAGTGCAATCCTTTGTAGCCACATATGGGTTGGGTCCCCCTACTAAAAAATCTTGGAAAATTGATGGACTAGAGATACGCCAAGTGCGCATCAACTGCTGCCTATGGAATCTTGATACCCAATGAGATCATAGATATAGATATCACAAGATAAGGATTCTTTTGCTTTTACCTCCTGTATATACTGTGAAGCCCAACTTACAACTTCAGCTCATCACAGCCAACTTCGGCATTTCAAATCATCAAACACTCACTTTTCTCTTAATACACCATGGCAGCTTCTACAATGGCTCTCTCTTCTCCTTCTTTTGCTGGACAGGCTGTGAAACTCTCCCCATCTGCCTCAGAAATCACTGGAAATGGAAGGGTGTCCATGAGAAAGACTGTCGCCAAACCCGTCGCATCTAGCAGCCCATGGTACGGCCCAGATCGTGTTAAGTACTTGGGCCCATTCTCCGGTGAGGCCCCAAGCTACTTGACCGGTGAATTCCCCGGTGACTACGGGTGGGATACTGCTGGACTTTCGGCAGATCCAGAAACCTTCGCCAAGAACCGTGAACTCGAGGTGATCCACTGCAGATGGGCTATGCTTGGTGCTCTTGGATGTGTCTTCCCCGAGCTCTTGGCTCGTAATGGAGTCAAGTTTGGCGAGGCTGTGTGGTTCAAGGCTGGATCCCAAATCTTTAGCGAGGGTGGACTTGACTACTTGGGCAACCCAAGCTTGGTCCATGCACAAAGCATACTGGCCATATGGGCTTGCCAAGTTATCTTGATGGGAGCCGTTGAGGGTTATCGTGTTGCTGGTGGGCCTCTTGGTGAGGTTGTCGACCCACTCTACCCTGGTGGCAGCTTTGACCCACTAGGCCTTGCTGAGGATCCAGAGGCATTCGCCGAGCTCAAGGTAAAAGAGATTAAGAACGGAAGACTCGCCATGTTCTCTATGTTCGGATTCTTCGTTCAGGCCATTGTTACCGGAAAGGGACCATTAGAGAACCTTGCTGACCACCTTGCAGACCCAGTTAACAACAACGCTTGGGCATACGCCACAAACTTTGTGCCCGGAAAGTGAATCTTAAAACATTCTCAAAATTCTGATTGTTTGATGGCCTTGTAAAGTTGTTGTGAGTTACCTGACAATATAATGAGATTTTGTTTGTGTTTAAATGACTACTTACTTCTGAGTTTCATACCCATTAATCAAACATCCACACACACATAAAAAAAGAACACAGGAAAAAGGCCTAATGATCACTGGACATTCGAGTAACTAAAAACACTGTAAAGCTGTTAAAAGCTTAAAACTTGAATTTACAGACTAGAGCAGCTTATGGAATTTAATGGATTCTCTTTAAAATCTGTACAAGATCTCACGTACTAAACAAGTTGACTAAACTGTCTATGTTTTTGCTTTAAGTTGTAAGCACTATGCGAAGTATATACTAACAACATATTTGGTCGAAAAGAATATATATTTACTACAAACATAGAGATTTATAAAACTCTCTTGTTCATTTTCTTGCCGGAAAAGCTTCGCAGATGGTATGCCAATTCTGACTTTCACCTTTGATGTCTTACATGCATTTTACTTTTGAGAATCACAATGTTCTGTCAAGGGTTGCTCCCCAGTTATCCCCTAATGGATGCTAGCGCCACGGAATGATGGCATTGACAAGCGGCTTAGATCAATGAATTAACAAATCATGGTTAGAAAGAGATCAACTACGACTTGCAGTTCTTGCCCTCAAAACAGCCTTATCGTAAAGTTCTTCATATTGTGATGCTGACGAATCCCAACTAAAATCTATGTTCATGTCCTTCTGAACCAGCTCTTTCCAAGTTTCAGCTTTGTTCATGTAGTAGTTAAATGCACGTTCCAAGGCGTTGTTGAATCCCTGGTCATGACACAGTGCAACATAAAACTCGTTTAAGAACAATGCTTGATGCTCGATATAAAGAACAAGTGCTTGATGCTCGATATAAAGAAAAAATGCTTGATGCTTGATATAAAGAACAAGTGTTTGATGCTCGATATAAATAACAAATGCTCGATGCTCGGTATAAAGAACAATGCTTCATGCAGAGTCCGAGCAGCAGTAATTTGCTAATGAGGCGCAAAACTGCACCACTATTATGTCTTGGACAACTTTTTACTAATGTTTTAGGCTCTAAGCTATTAAAGTGAGGTTACCTGTTCATCAGCAGTCGCAAACGTAAATCCATTTCTAAACTGATCCGGGATTGTGTCATCGTCAACATCGAAAACACTGCAAGCATATTTGAATGGTTAATAATAAATATGAAACAGTAATACATGAACTCTGATTAATAAAGAAGTCCTGCTGTGTCGCATTGACGAACCTATCATTCAAGCCCCCTGTTTTCCTAGCTATTGGTATAGACCCATATCTCATCGCTATCATCTGCAGAAATAGAATTCGGATTCAAACATTAGAGCCCAAAAAATACTGAGTTATTTAAAAAGGTTCTTCATTTACTAGAACGTGTTCAAACAATTACGGAATGACCTGAGTAAGGCCGCAAGGCTCAAAGATGGATGGGATGATAAGCATGTCAGATGCTGCATAAATCAAATGGGAAAGAGCCTCATCATACTTTAATACCAACCGAGCATGTTCGTGATTTTGGAAATGGTTTCTGATATCCTCAAACTCCCTCTGCACCAACATTGATGTATGAGTTGACAGAATGCTAAACATTACGCTAGGATGCACTAGGGGTAGAGCAAACGATGGAGGAATCCACAGCAAGTGCAGAAAAGTTCACATGAAAGGTTTGACAAGAAATAAACATGGAAAAAGCAGATGTAACATACCAAAACTGAAAAGTATCATGACAGAGAAGCATTAAATTTCTATCATATACAATTTTATTATTTTCCCATGATTAACAGTGGAAGGAGAAGCCACTAATAGAAAATCTAGCAAAACCCAAGCCTCCTCATCTCTGTCAGGGGAAATAATAACACCAACAACCCAGTAAAATCCCACAGGGGAAATAAGAGAAAAAAATATTGCTTCAATTCATTCAAGTACCAATACAAAAGAATACAAGTAAGAATGGGGATGATTTACCATAGTACATAGAAATTAAAAGAAACCAGCATCCCTGACTTTAGCAAAAGAACACATAATCTCAAAGAAAAGAAAAGACAACCTTGTCTAAGGAATGTAGCTGTGACTGATGCAAACCATTTTTGACTCGTCAAAACGAGGTGCTATGGGCAGGGGCGGATCTATGTAGGGGAGAGGGGGTGGTACGCCACCCGGTCGCTTGGATAGAATTATATTTATGTACTAATATTTCACGAATAAAAGATATATAAATAAAACAGTGGCACCCTCAGTAACAATGTGACTGCAGGTGCCATGGTGAAAGTCCTGACTTTCCAGAGGATCGATGCTAGCTTCACTCAATGCAGTTCNTTCTTCTTCTTCTTCTTCCGCGTTCTCATTTTATTGATAAACAAAGTTTAAAAGCTTGAGCTAAACAGACTTATCTGTGTGCTAAATTTCGGCGTAGTATATCATCTCAGTATCATCATTAAGACGTCATGATGATTATATTTTCCTATAGCATGATGCTGCGAAGGAAAAGGAAATCATTACCTGAATATGTGGCACTGGACTAGAACCAAGAAGAACAAATTGACCTCCCAACTCCAAAGTCCTATATATGGCATGTCTAATAAGATGCACACCCTTTTGAGGAACCAGTCTTGTTATGCAACCAACCTGTAACCAAGCAATCGTAGGTTAAAATTATAATTGATACGGAAGTCCTTATCCAAACTGAGAGAATAAGCTCAGCATCTCATAATGCAATGTCAATTGGTATATCCAGCCCAGCCGATGTTCTTCTTAACTCGTTAGCTATTAATCCTCCAATATCGTATTTGAAAATTTTAACATAACCTACACCATGTCTTTCTTGTTATCATTGCTTTTCAACTTCCGTTATAAGCAGTAAGTATATATATTTACATCAGATATTGTGATAAATAAGGGTGTGGATGCCGAGATAGGTCGATTGGTACAATAAAATGATTAGTCTACTGTCATCTAATTACTGTTAAAGATAAAATAAACAGTGGGATGACTCGTGGAATCTAAACATCACCACTTCTTAACACATGACATTCCAACATTTTCTAAGAATTTAGACTTGATTCAAGATGTTTTTACTTGAAACGAAATGTTTCTTGAGTTAACTTTGATGAAATATTATCCCATGTTAACTAATGGACCGCACAATATTATCCTGAGAGAAGGATTATGCAAGATACAATGAAATCAAACGACACATGGCCGATATAAATGATTAGGAAAACCCACCAGCTCGCCTTGCAGATCTAGAGAATTTATAGTCAGATTTTAAGGTTAGGCTGAAGACTTCCGACTAAATTTATTTATGTACGTAATCTGCCTCTCTTTACAGTCTCGTCCATGGACTCAGTAAGTGATAAATAGAGTCGGTGGGGAGCCACATGTATTTCGTCGGAAAATTACATTATGTAAAGGTAATTTTTTAAAATTATGCGTATATACAATATATTGACTCCCGTTGACTTCTTCGTGGGTTTACTTCTTTGTATTTTGACCTCTCTTAGCGAAAATTCTGGCTCCGGCATTGAGGAGAGTCATCATTTAGTGTTTTTTTTTTTGTTGATATGTTCAGAAAATTCACATTTGTGGAATCCTCTGAAACCAATGGTAGTTTCAGCGGTATTCTGATCTTTAAACCATTTCTCCACCAAATCCAAACTCGGAGGCCCTGAATTCAATTGGAGTGCAAACAGTTACTGCTATCATCCGTCCCTCATTTAAGTGACACACTTTATTTTTTAGTCTATCCCAAAATGAATTACACATTTCTCTTTTGGAAACTATTTATCTTAGCATCCCATTTTACCCTTAATGACATGCCAAGCTGGGAGCCACTTGATATAAAAGTTTATTCTTTTATAAGGAGAGACAAAATGAAAAGAAATGTGAAACTCTCACCACCAGTCATTTAAAAGTTGACACTTTGCATATATCTGGCTTACATGTCAAAGGTCTTTTTGTTTCTTAAATCCAGTATGGTCACATAAAATGGGGCAGAGAAGTAATTGTTTTTGTACTGAAACTCATAATTAAAAGGTTAGTCGCAAGCTAACTAAAGCATTTTGGTGTTGTAGCAGTATAATATTGAGAACATAATCATTTACTGATAAGAAAAAAATTACTGAGATCATAACCATAACTTCTTTTAAATAAAGGAAATTCTTACCAATGGCCGTCTAATTTCAGAAGAAGAGAGCCCTAGAAGTCTTCTTAAAGCTTCTTTATTTTCTAATTTCCCCTCTATGTCACTGGCACTATACTGGACCTTAAGAAAATTATCAGAAGCAGGATTCCAAGCATCAGTATCAATTCCATTCAGAATTCCAACAAATTTCTTAGAGTGGGAGTTAATTGTTGCATGAAGTCCTTTTCCTCCCTGTACATCATAAATGAAAAATTGACTGAGAGGCAGAAATTCATCAAGCAAGGTGTAAAGTGATGCTTGTAAAAGAAAGAGGAAAAGGATTGTCTAAACATGATAACAGATTTACAAAGTGTCCTCAGTACCTTCTTGGTACTAGCTTAGCTTCAATCAAATACCATTTATCTTATATAAAAAAGATTGCTAAAGTAACCTTTTTCCTCGCCTAGTAGGAGAATGGGATTATTTACTTGAACCATGCACAAGTAATTTATATATTCATCGTGCAAATTGGATCATTTTACACACCCAACGATCATCATGTATCATATGAAATAAATCTTAGAACTCAAATGCATGTGCACTCAATTTTTGAAGAGAACTTGATACTTCCGCCAAACCACCTTTGGACTTTTCAGATCTCGAATAAGCTTTTTGATCGAGTCAAATATCAGGTCTACACGAATTAAGTTTCAAAGTCTTCTATAGTTTTGGTCAAAAGTAGAAAATTTTACCATCTTGAAAATATATGGGCCAGATGGCTAACCTAAATCAAATGAAAACTCAAAAGACATAATCATTGGACCTATAAAACCAAGGATGTCACCAGTCAATTGTTTACAGAAGACATTTAGATTTTCAAACCAATCCTTGACGTCAACAGGGCAATATTCAGCCTCTTTGAGACCAGAAAGACAAGGAACGAGTGAAGAAGGAAACGAAGAGATATATATTTTGAGACTCTTTGGCAACAACAGATCTTTTTTTTTTCTTCTGATGAAGATTGGCAACAACAGGTCAGTTGAGGCCCTGAAGAAACTATGGTTCAAAAGTCCCATTTAAGTTGCATTTCAAACAACACCTATTGTGTCTCACTAGAGTAACCTATTACCCAAGTATATGATTAAAGACAGAAGGTGAGAGAAGGTGCCTAGGGAAATGAAATCCATACCTGAGCAGTCCGGACCTCTTGAGCATAAGTTGGTGAAACTGTGGTAACAATGTTAGAAAACACAATTGCACCCTGCAACAAGAAAGAACCACATACATTGCATATTAAAAACGTTGACATGGAATGGAGCCAAAAAAATCAGTTAGAACAACTTATCATCATATATCTTGCTACCTTCACGGAATTTATTCTATCATTTGCTGAATTGTCCTGCATCCTGTCTGGTCTGTTCAAGTGATAAGCATCAAGACCGCAAGATGTTAATTCTGATGCTGGTGCAGTCCCTTGATACTCAAAATTATGGCATGTAAAGCAAATCCTCGCTGAGTCCAATCCTTTTGGCACATATAGATCCCAATAAAGTGGTGCCTTCATGAAATAATAGAATCCTGAATGTATGAAAAACAGGAACTAAAAGGTAAAGAAAAATTGGAATCCATCTTACAACAAAAGCTGTTTGCCAATCATGGCAATGAATTATATCTGGTTTCTTTTCAGCATGAAGCAGTAACTCAAGTGCTGCCCTGCTAAAGAATGAAAATCGTTTGAAATCATCGTGCTCCCCATAAAGTTGTCCTCTCCCGAAGAATTTACCAGGATGCTGAGGCTCAATGAAATAGACAGGAAGGCCTGAAAAATAAAAGCAACTAATTATGATATCGCCAAGCTTACATGCAAAAGATGTACAAAGAAATGGACATTTGTGAACCGTAAATATTCTCGACCTTCAACAGTGCCCGTCCAGATCTTATTTTTGTATAACCTACCATCAAAGTAAGACTCAACAACCACATCTAAGGCCTGTAGAAACATAACCATTTACGTGATTTAAAATCATAATACAACCTGGGCTACTAAGACTACTAAAATAATGATTGGAATGTCGACTTTCAAGCATACCTTCATGTCTTTAATTGACTCATACTGCATACAATCATACTTAGGAAGAACAACTTCCACAAGGTGTCCTTTCTTCTGCAGAGCCTTGCCAAGACCTGTCACCACATCCCCTAGACCACCTACCTAAGAGACAATTAAGAACTCCTTTCAAATAAATTTAAGCATTTCAAATGCCTCCAATACAATTGCTGCTTAGTTTTGAGGATATAATTATACAGTCGTTGCTTAATTTACCAAGCATTGTCCTTCAAAGCTTATTATACTTAAATAGGACGAATAATATATTAGTATCATACAACAGAATGTGCATCTTTCAGAGGGCATAACAGAGAACAAAAAACAAATAAAAGAAAGACCCAAGATCCCAACAGTAGAATACTGGTTGCATGACTAGCTATGATATGCAGCCTACTTTGCCACACTTGTACTAAACAAATATTTTTTGAGAAAAGGTAAGTACACACTTGTACCAAACAAACATTAGCACCAGCCACCGGGAAAAGTCCACAATGCACAGATGAAGAGAACATAACTTTTTATAGATTAGGTGCATATGTGATTCTGGCATAACCTATATTTACCTGGAATTACAATAAAAAGATGATCTATAACCAATTCACAATAATTGCCTTCATCTTTAAAACCAGGTACTATTATTTAACTAATTTTTAGAGACTTGTCTTTCCCTCCTTTGTACAGACTACATCGATGTAAGGAGACAATTACATCGTCCTAAATACAGAACACACAATCCAACAATGCATTCTGAAGAAAATGTTAAGCAAATAAATATAGCTTAAGATTCATTTTCTTCATCAAATAGAGGACTAAATCCACAGAGAGGACCTTTTATACCTTTGCAACTGGCGCCATCTCTGCTGCAATATGGATGATATGCAGTCCCGGACTATTGATTGACCAGAAAAGAAACTGCAAGTTATATCCTTAAACTAGGAATATTCTGTTGCGAATTACTAAAACCAGACATACCGTGTTGACGATGACGTAAATTTAAGAAATGTCGCTATAATTTCACGTTCATTCTTTTCCTTGCATGACATATATGCATCACAGATACGTCCATCTTTCTTCCAGACCAGTTCTCTTAACAACTTTGCGTCATCCTTTGTGATTTTCTTTTCCATAGACCAACCGTCAATTATCAACAACAACTGACTCCAAAATTCCCAAGGCATATCATTTACAGGTTCATCTAGAGCTTTATTTTTAGTTTCCTCTTTCAAATTATCGAGTGTATCTTGAAACTCCTTGACAGAATCCTGATAGAGCTGGACATAAGATTGTATCTCTTCATCAGACCTCTGAAGACGTTCATCAAGAAGTTTCATCTTTTGCTGCATTAGTTCATTATATTGCTGCAACTTTTCAGATGAAAGCTTATAGATACTAGCCTCTTCAAGAGATTCTTCAAGCTTATCAACCTTTTCTCGTAGCTCTTGGTTTTGTTGTAGCACTGATATTGCTTGATCTGCTTGTTTAGTTGCCTTAGCTAGCAATGTTTGTAAGTGTTCCACCTTTTCATATAAATTTTTGCACTCATATTTCAAGGCAGAGATCTCTGAAACATCTTCCTGAGATGCAGCTAGTTTAGATCCCAACTCACTTAAAGAAGATTCAAGAACTGATCGTTCTTTCTCTAGCATTAAAATGCGTTCATCTGTTTCCTTGACATTAGTAAGCTCTGACTTCAACGCTTGAAGATCCTGCTTCAATAATATATTTTCTTTCCTTAAGGAATCAAGTTCCTCGCTCAGTGAATTAACAGAATCATTATCTGAAAGAGGAACTGAATTATTCACATGAAGCACACTTTCTTCTCTGCTTCTGCTGCTAGACAATTCGTTTTTCAACTTTTCCAACTGGTCTTCTAGAAGTTCCACATGCATTTTTTCTTGGGCAGCAACTCTGAGCTGTGCATCAGTTTCTGCGAGCTTCATTTCTAAAATGTTGATCTCTCCATGCAAATCCTCTTTCTCTCCAAGAATTTTTTGAAGATCTTCTAATGCACGAATTCGAGCTTCATTGAGTAGATGAATATCTACATATGTTATTCAGAAGGTAATTAAGTTACACAAGTCTTTTGATTTTGATGAATTCACACAAACTTTCGAGGGGAGAAAACCATGAAATAGCAAATAGAGTGAACTTGAAGATTGAAAACCAGCACTGTCTTACTCTTTTCCGCATTTCTTATCATGCCAATCAAATCCTGAAGATGAACACTTGAAGGTTGTTCCTCCTCATTTGATACGACAGACTGTTTCAATCACGAGGTATTCAATTTATGATCCCAAGAAATATGCACCATTAGGATGAATTGAACAAAAGAGACAAAAAGAAAAGACATTACTGATTAAAGAGTAGATATGAAACAAGAATCTTTTCAACTTCTATATTAGCGAGGAATAAAATGACAAAGACCATCTGTTGGAGCTTAGTTCTGAGGATGTATGACATGCATCAAACCTCTGTTGATTTGCTAGCTGCTGCTCCGACAACGACAATAAAATGGATGTTATGTGATGCAAACTAAGTTGCTAGGACCATATACACTGATGATAGATCAGGTTTCATACTTATGTAAATGATACAGTATAGGTCATAGGTCGGTAGAAAATGTAAGGGAAGTATTGGTAGATTTGCAAAAGACAAGAATCAAAGAGAGGTCCAAGAAAATTAATTCTCCTGCATTAAATATATTGATTGGCACGAAAGCTCAGGGGCCAATTTACTCAGCAGAAAGAATTGCAGCATGAAGGTCTGGAAGGCGCATTCAGCTTTCTTTGGTTTATCTTTCGGGAAATTTTTTAGCATACTAGTTAAACCATTTAAAGAACTCCATTTTTCTTACAGTATTTGTAGGTGTACAGAAACTATAGCTCTAGTGTATATGAAGTCATGTATATTTTGAAATTAAATATGATAACATAAGAACTCTCTTTTTCTAATGGAAGCACCTACCTTGGCACATAGTTCATACTTCATAATTTCAGAAAGATCCATAAAAAATGCACAAGGTAGAGCAATTTAGTTCAAATGCTGAAAGGCGCTTAGTTATTTGTCAATGGACAAAATAAGGGTACGCTCTCCTCGAGGCACTCTTTGCGGCATGCTAGAGATTTTCAGATAGCTCTAATAGGGTCCTAGATTTGTGAAAAACTCCACCCAGAGAATTCAATGAAAGGGGTAATCTGGACGAAGCACTTGAAAAACCTTATTCAACATACACACAGTACATAACGCCTACAAGTATCTCATTGTGCAATATCTCAAAGAACATACCAAATAACTAATCTCCTCGGAGCTTTCGGCTTCTGTCAAAGTGTCAACATTTTCGTTGATTGAGATTTCCTGATTTGAACTTGATAGGTTTTGTTTGGACATTTTTTTCGTATTGGAATCTACAGCATCGCTTGACTGAAGATCAACATTTGTCGGGCGTTCAATATTTGTTTTCTTGGTTTGTTGTCTCTTGTTCTGCAAACTGGAAATTTCAGAACCTAGTCAATTAATGCAGCTGGAGACAAGAAAGAAGATCAATTTTGTGTTCCCAACAATGTTGATCTACTCGAGTTCTAGAAATACATTTTTCACCAAGCTATTTAAGTAGAGTTCCAAACTAATAAATTGCAGCATATCGTTGTTCATCTTTTGCAGTTCCAGATTCCGCGGATCATAATTGAATCAATCACAAATGTTTTCTCCTTCCCTCAATTAAAATGTTTACTTTTCTTAGTCAATATCTTTAACCATGTTACAAAAGCCAGTCCCCTTCCCTATTTTGAGAGGAGAACTCACCAACTAGTCTTCCTTGTTAGAAAGACTACCATCATGAAATGTCAGTTTGTTCATCATCAGCGCATGCTTCCATATTATACACAGATAACCTAATCTATAAGTTGAAACCCAACAAGTTATGTTCCGTGTTGCTTCTTTTCTCTATACGCCAGTGAACTTCCCAGATACGAGCAAATTAATATCCATAAGGCAATAAACACAAATATCTGCTCTATGGAAAAGTTCTAAGGTGTAACCCTGAAGGATAGGTCCTCTTGTTTAATCTTTCTTTTCTTTTTCTGATAAAGAATTAAACTGCCATACCTACAGTTCCAGTTTAATCTTTCAAGCAATAAACTAGAGATAAGTATCTCAAATACTCAATATTTAGCATATTCTATTCAGCACTACAATGATAACGTGCCCTATTAAGTGAAATTTAAACAGAGAATAATGCACAACAAAGTACCAGTCCATGTACAATTGCCAATATGAAAATGGACGTGTATCACATTAACCAGAAGTTGATCACTTAAAAACCATTTTGCAGAAAAAAATGGAAAAGGAAACTCTGCATAACTGTTCAAAGCGTCAATGACAAATACATCTCAATAATAATATCCACACACCTGATCGAAACAATATATAATACAAAAATAAAGAAAATTAACACTTTGCTTACAATCGCCTAACTCAAAACAAAGCACCCCTAATTAAAGAATCAAACACTCAAAAGACTTTTCCACACACAAATATTCAAATAGGAGCGAAACTACTCCTACTAACAGAAACTAAAGCAAATAAATCTCGACAACACAAATCCACTCAACTAATCTTTCCAAACGGATTTCAAATATGATTTAAGTTATATACACGGACAGTGTTAACGAAATTTTACATTATCAGCGTAACTTAACCTATTGTAGCAAGTTACTTACCATTTATTCCACGTTACCAATCAATGATTGTGTAAATATCTATCACGATATCAGTGAATAGAGCTTAAACTCTTTCAAATAAATCCCTAAACCTAATTTAAAAAAAAAAAAAAAAAAAAAAGAAGAACAAAAACGAAACAGAAAGAAAGAAAGAGAAACTATAAGCATTTTCCACAACAGTCAACGCAGAATCAAAATCACAGGAAACCAACTCCAACGAAAGCAACTGACTCTGTGCAACTCTCATTTATCCCAAATTCCTAATTAAACAGCTCAAAATTAAAAATAAATTATAAAACTCAGTATTTTCCCCCATATAACCTCAAATCACGCAACGAAACCAGCTCAAATATTTCAGAAATGCAATCAACTGATCCATACCTGAAGTTGCGGTGGCGCATTTTTCCGGAAGCTGGAATTGGAAGCAAACGTTGAGAAGGCAGTGGATAGAATCGAACATTTACTTGTCTAACAAAAGGTGCTCCTCCTCCACACAATTTTTGGCTCGGTAAGCAGTTGGAGAGCTTCATCTCCATCTGCAGGAAATACAATAAATCTCAGCTGAAGGAAGTGAGAGTTGGGAGGGGGGTTGTGGAGAAGAGAAGAGAGAAAAGAACAAACCGTTTCTTAGAACCAACGACTACACTGAAAACTGTTTGGGTGTATGCTAATTAAAGTGCACATATTTTCCGAAAAAAAGTGCACATATCTTCGGACTCGGGGGAAAAAGAGAAGAAATATCTTGGACTCGGGGAAAGCGGATGATTCACTGCGTTGCTGTCTTAGGATAAAACTCTGTACTCCACAAAAATGTACTAGTTGAATATCGAAATACGTCATTCAGTATTTCCTGTGTTTAGAAAAAGTAATCCTACTCTTTCCTATTTTCTTTTTTGAGCGAAATATATATATCATTAATCTGTATCACAACCTTTTTTGTGGGATCTATTTTGACCTTTTCTAATTCTATATTATTCTTTATCTCATTCTTTATAAATGCAAAAGTCCTAATATATAGTATACCCACTTGCTTTTAACTCTGATTCTAAATCCAAATCAAAGTCTTTTTGGTTCATATTATAAAAAATCTTTTGGTTATTTGAATAAGCTTTATTTCATATGATTAAGCTAATCATTTATCTCTTGTGAAAATTATTTTTCTCTAACCATTTTTATCTCTTGTGAAAATTATTTTCTTTTATAGTAAGTCAAATATTTGGAGTACCGGTTGTGATATAACTAATGAAACGGATTTTTCCTTTAGGGAATGTGAAATTGATTTGACAATATTGTTACAGTTGAAATGTTCCGATCCTAAACTTGTGGCTAGAGTCTTAGGCCATCTTCAACCCTCGCCTCCATTTTCTCCTTCAAAATGGAGTTAAGTTACTCCAACCATTATTTTAGTTTTTACTCCAAAAAAGAATATTCTATTTTATATTCTTCTCTTTATTCAATAGTATATTATTATCTTCTATTTAAATTTTATTTTCTTATTTCTATTTAAGAAATTTTATCTTTTTTTCTTTTTTTTCATATTCATCACATATAATTTCTATTCCTTTCTTATATAACCATTTAATATTAAATTATTTTATACCATAAATATTTAAATAATATAATTTGTAAGAAAATATTATTATATTATATATATTAATGAATTATTCAAATAAAAGTAAAATCATTAAGATACAAGATAATTATATATATTACATTATGGTAAAATTCAGATTAAATACTACATAAATATTCAGCTTTCACCTCTAGTATGATTCCATAAATGATCTAATAATACATTACGAAGTACAAAATGAGCATCTTTATCCTTGATTATTTTGTATCGAGCTAAAAAAAATTGTTCAAATCGGTGATTCACACCTTTCAATTTTAGTAACATCTAATATTTTATATTTGCACCATTCATTTTTTGAGATGATCATTATGTATGTTGTACAATTATAACTTATAACAAAATTAATTTACAATTTTATATAACAATAATAAATGTACGAAAATTAATTTATTAAAATTATACACCAAAGTTAAAATATAAAATTAATATTATAAAGATATTTTATAAACATAATTAGGTATATATAAAAAGATAAATTAAAAAAAAAATAATAATAAAAAAAATAAAAAAAGACACTATTCCTCATTTTGCCGCTAAAAATAGAGCATTGGAGTCAAATTTCTCCAAAATCTGACTGCACTGTGACAAAATGCAGCAGCCTTGTAGATGGCCTTACAGTGTATTTAAAGGAATTGGGAGTTATTATGGTGTTCGAGGGTGTAGGATAAGCTATTCCCTTGCGTGGTGCCATGGTCCAATTAGGAAGGAAGAATTTGGATATGTGGGGCCAAGCAACAAAAGTGGATCCACAGAGGATTTACTCATTTGATATTTATCATAATTTATGCACATGGTCTTGACGTAACAATGAAAATCGATTTATTTATTTACTTCTCTAAATATATTATTTTATTTTATTTATTGATAAATTGGAGAGAATCACTCCTATTTCATGTGTCTCTTTTGATAAAGTGAAACTTGACAATAGAATAGTAATGCTGAACTCATACCGCAATATGTAGATACTTTGCAAGAACTTTCTATACCTTAGTCACCACTTTGAAGAAAAGCATAAAATTTCACATGCACTTGCGATTCCTGTGCTTACCGGCAAGATCAGTTAGAAGCCGTTACGGGTCGATCTAACCCATTAACTTTTGCTTTATAATAAAAATACTAAGATAGATTTAACGTAACTAATCTAAAGAAAAACAGCCTAGCTAGCTAATTTCTGTAGAATTTTCTTTGCACGTCACACCATTTTCACCTAGAGATTCTTCGGATGCTCCACTGCAGTTTAAAAGTTGATCAGCTTTGTGTTTTTTCTCATCAAGGTACTGCTGATAAGCATAGGACGAAAATCCCCAAATAGCCAAAATAATAGAAGTTGCTTTCACCCCACTCATCTTGTCATGGAAAATAATAACAGCTAGGATTGGGTCTAGAGGCGTACCCAATGTGGAAATCACATTGGCAAAGACAGCAGATACATTCATAATCAACCCCAGAAGACTATAGGTGTAAAGTTGCCAACACAAACTTATCCAAAACAATATCATGATATAGGACACTTCTCCAAGCTCGAAATCTTTCATCTCTGCTTTCAATTTCCTCCACTCTCCACTTGCGAATAGGCCAATGAGAATTAGACACGTCGCGAAAAATGATTGATAAATGATGACGTCCATGATTTCTCTCAATGTATTCTTTTTTATGATCTTTCTGAAAATGAGCTCTGTCGTGGCTAATAGTAAACCAAAACCAGCTGAAGCAATTAATGTGCATACAAACCCTATCACGTAATTTCGCTTCCCTTGAGAAGACGATTCATCCGTTTTGTTTGAAGAGTCATCAGGTTGTAATGCCAAGAGAATAGAGGAAATGGTTAGGAGAAAAATAGAATTGGACACAGAAGGTGTAATTTTTTCTAGTCTCATGGAAAGTGAGAACAAGACATTGAAACCTAATTGACTTGAGGAAATTAGAGAATAAGTAGAGGCTGGGAGGTATAAAAGACCAATTGAATACAAAACACAGCCTCCTCCAAGTAGAAAACCAAGAAAAACATAGATTGATACCAAGACCATTATAGAAGGAGATTTTGCGTCACCATTAATGTGTCTTAATATTGGTCCTTCTTCTTCTTCTTTAGGGGGTTTGTTTGTCCAAAAGATCATGGGAATGAGAAGAATGGGAAAACCTACAGTTTGAGTAAGTGAAGACAACCACGTACTGTTTCCGCCTTTGTTGTAATACAATTTTCCAAGTATTGTAGCTACTGATTGGCTTGCCAGGACTATGAAGCTGTGGATGCCTATCTCGAGCCATTTCTTGTATTTCACTGCCTTTGGAGTCAACGGTTGAGGTTTAACAACTGGTGTCTCCATGTTTATCGTGTCATCAGTTTCGTCTTGGACTGTGAATAAGCAAAAAGATCAAAGTTAGGTAGCCTCTCTTCTTACACCATGCACCTTATATAATTCAGCAACATATATGCAGAAGTCTCTCTTTTTCTACACAATAATTTATTTTAGCAAAATTTTTTTAGGGTGCGGCCGTTCACCGGACCCTTCGTGAACGGAGGTTTTCTTGCACCGGGCTTCCCTTTATGTCCAAATAACCTACTTGATTCTACGAAATATTGTAACTTTACTATGGTGTTAATGGAGCTTTAGCGTGGGCTTGGGCTTGGTGGATTCACATGTCCAAATACTTCGAAAATAATATCTCTGGATTTACGCTCTACTTTATTGACTATGACTTAAAATTAACATGTGATATACTTTAGTTAGGTTCCATGCTGGAACTCTATTACGAATAGGAAAAATACGAAATAATTTGCTGACAGAAGGAGTATGAACGACTTCGAAATATAACAGAGAGTAAATTAAGACATTTTTCTTTATTGGTTTAACTTAAGATATTTTATTTATATAGTTTAGGGTTATTTTCTTTATTTATCATTTTCCTTCTCTTTTTAGAAATTTTTGTTTCCTCTGTCTACTTCAACATCATTTTCCGTAAAACAAAGTGGTGATGGAAGAATGTGAGCAATCTTACTCGTGATATTCAGCTCCTTTTCTGCAACACTTCCCATGGCAAACATGTAGAAGTACTTCAACTTCTGACTTAACTTTCGCTATCTGGTGGACACTAGTCTATATATTTGCTTAAACTTCCTCTCTATGGATTTGAATAAAATGTAGAATCTCACGTTAGGATTCTAATGACTTATTATATAGTTGCATGTGAGGGTTGAGTTGGGCTGTAGGAGAGGGGGTGATGAGATGGATGATAAGAGTAAAGAAAAAGAAAGAGAAAGAAATTATATCTAAATAATTTGAACGGCTTTTGTCGTTGTTCTCCGATGCAATTTACCGTTTTCTAATTTTGCACAAAGTGTAATTACGTTCGATTGAAGGAATGGTCTTAACTTGGATAACATGTTGAAGGTGAAAAAGACAACTCTATATAAGTTCTAACAAAGGTCTGACGATGAAGCAAGTAAGGTTTGCTCTTTATTAGATTTTTAGGAAGTATATAATGGAATTCCAATTAATTTTATCACAATGGGAAGAAAAGAAATAATTACTACCGTAGATGCGGATGCAAATAATTCTTGGTCTCAATATGAATTTACGGCAAAATAACTTAGTCCAGTTATTTACTACTATGAATTAAATAAGGTTGAACAATATAAACCTGGATTGAGAAAATACATAACAAAAAATGAAGCTTCCCTTTTGTGAAATTCTTGTATACCGTAGAAATCGAAGCTATCCGATTTCATTCTTTGACTGAAATAGGAATATGTCACGTCAAAGAGCTAGGACGTCGAGTCCGAAATCGAAGTATCTTTTCAGACCGAGGTCGACATCAACAATCGAGACCAAGTATGACCGACTTCGAGTGGAGCATAATAACGGAATGACGAGATATCAATAACCGATCGAAGATCACGGCAGAAATCCCTGTCACGACTCGAAATTTCCACCGTCTGGATTGTGATGGCGCCTAACATCACACTTGCCAGGCAGGCGAACATTAGAGATTATTTGACCATTTATGTCCATTTTTAGTAATTAATAGTAATCAGACAAAATAAAGCGGAATAACTCTAAGGTATATAGAAATTGAAGCTATTTACATTCTACTCCTCCCCAGAAACCTAGTGTCACAATTTCACGAACACATTATGATTTTCTACAAACATGAGTCTGAAAGAAATTTACATTTGTTTTTGGAAAGAAAGAAAAACAGTAGTAAAGAGATGTAGAAGGGGCCTGCGGACACCAGCAGGACTACCTTGGGTCTCTGACTGTAAGCCTGAGCCAAATCTCTCAGTCAGCCACAACTTGCTCCGAAATCTGCACAAGAAGTGCAGAGTGCAGTATCAGTACAACCGACCCCATGTACTGGTAAGTGCCGAGCCTAACCTCGACGAAAGTGTGACGAGGCTACGACTGGACACCCACAATATATGCTACAGTCGATTAATAATAAGGAAGAAAAGAAGAACAGTAATTTAAAAGCAGTAAATTGCAAGAATAAATACGTGACCTCAGTGTCTTATCAATATCCAACTATAACCAATCCTTAGACGAAATGTAAAAACATCGAATAATTTACACAGTCAACGAAGAATAAATAAACACACATATTGATGCGGCACGCATCCCGATCCCACCAGTCCACCTTTATTCCTCTGTAACAATTACAATGAAAGTAAATAATATATATATATATGTGTGTGTGTGTGTGTGTGTGTGTGTGTGTTGCAGCGTGCAACCCGATATTATCAACATAATAGTTCATCCTTATTACTCTGTATCAATCCACTCTTATTCTTCCCGTTGCGGTGTGCAACCCGATCCTACCGAATAATCATATTCACCCTTATTCCTCCTCATAAATCCTCCCTTATTCCTCCTGTTGCGACGTGCAATATGATCCCAACATATCATAGTAAATCACACATAGTGTACATAAATTTCATAAACTTCACACAAGGCCCTTATCAACACTTGAAATTTGGAACAAATCAACCGGGAGCCGGGTAAACAGTAAAACTCAATAAGTTTCCTACTATTCAGCGAGACCCAAATCAGGATATCACAGAAATTACCAATAAGAACAGTTTAAACCAATAAAGGGGAAGCAAAAATCCTACGGGGGAAACAAATATCCAACATGTAACAATTAAGCATGGAATTACAGTTAGACATGTAACAAGTAAAGCAAGAAGGAAAACAATATAAGGGAAAACGGAAGAAAACGGGTAAAACAGGTAAATTGGCGGCATAGGTATTCGTCACTTCACGTATACGCCGCTCACATGATTTATCACGTAACAAACAATTCAAAGGTTCCTAAACCCTCAAGTCAAGGTTAGACACAAGAATTACCTCACTCCAAATGCCAAATCAAAGCTCAACCACCGCTTTTCCTCTAGATTCCACCTCCAATCCACCCGTATCTAGTCATAATTCACTTACTAACATTAATTATTGCTAAAGAAATTAGTATCAATACATAATTATAGGTTTCCCAAACTTTTCCTCAAAAATTCAAAAATCGCCCCTTGGCCCGCTTGGTCAAAACTCGAAGTTCGGACCAAAAAATCCATTTACCCATTCACCCCCGAGCCCGAATTTGTAATTAGTTTCAAAATGCGATCCCAAATTGAGGTCAAATTTCTAATTTCTCAAAAATCTCTAATTCTACCCAAACCCCCAATTTCTACCATGAAATTTCTAGATTTTAGGTTGAATTCTTGTAAAATGAAGTGAAATGTTGAAAGAAATGAGCTAAGAATCACTTACCTATGATTTGGAGAAGAAATGGCCTTTGAAAGATCTCCCCTAAGTCTTCTATCTTTTGAAAATATGGAGAAATATCTTGAGTCCCGAATTAATGAACTTACTGCCCAGTGACCTTCGCAGCTGCGGTGCTTTGGTCGCAGCTGCGGTGCTTTGGTCGCACCTGCGGATCCGCATGTGCGGACCTTACGTCTGCTTTTGCGAAAAAGGACTGGGTCAACTGGGGCTGTACCTGCGGATAGGGTTCCGTTTCTGCGGTCCCCCTCCTGCGGAGAAAGTCTGCGTCTGCAGAAAATGGCATCCCAGGCTTGGGTCGCACCTGCGGGCACACTAGATTTGGTGCACCAACAGCCCTGTTGAGGTTTGAACCCAACTTGCGCATCGCCCGAATGGCACCCGAGCCCTCGAGGCTCCAAACCAAAGATGCACACAAGTCTAAAAATATCATACAGACTTGCTCGTGCGATCAGATCGCTAAAGTAACACCTAGAACTATGAATTTAGCACCAACACATATGAAATTCTCAAGAACACTTTAAAAATTCTATTTTCTCAACCAAAGGTCCGAATCACGTCAAATCAATTCTGTTTCTCACCAAATTTTACAGGTAAGGTATAAATATCATAACGGACTTGTACCGGGCTCCGGAACCAAAATACATACCCGATACCAACAAGATCAAACATTAGGCAAATTCTTAAAATCATTAACAATTTCAGCCTTTCAATTTAAATCAAAAATTCATATGTGGAGCTAGGGAACTCAGAATTCGATTCCGGACATACGCCTAGGTCCCATATTTCAATACGGACCCACATGGACAGTCAAAATATGGGTCCAGATCTGTTTACTCAAAACGTTGACCGAAGTCAACTAAAATTAACTTTTAAGGCCAAAAATTATTATTTCATCAATTTTTCCACATAAAAGCTTTCCGGCAACACGCCCGGACTGCGCACGCAAATAGTGGAAGGTAAGAAGGATATTTTTAAGTCTAAAGAGAGCATAATAGAGTTCTAACACATAAGATGACTCCTTGGGTCATCACAATCCCAGAACAAATCAAATCAAGAGCGGTTATTAGTACCAATCATGGGATTTACTTCCGTGATTAGAATTGTATCATAATTAGGAATCCTCTCGTATATAAAGGGGAGTCCCCATCATTTGTAAGCACTACATTCACGAATATCAAAGCAATATAATATTTCTTTCTTCTGCTCATCATCTTACTGTTCTTTAACTATTCTTACTTCATTATTCTCGAGGGTTCATCAGCTCGAGGGCATTGTCTAAGCATTGGTTTGTTTTACATTCTTGTCAATTCACATCATTTATCTCTAAGTTAATCAATTGGTATTAAGCGGAATCATGTATCCTTAAAACCACATTATAAGTTTAATTGTTACTCGATTTTTAGGGTAAATAGTTTGGCGCCCACCGTGGGGCTAAGGATAATAGTGATTATTCAGTGATGATTCTGGTAAATGCACACTATTTTACGCTTGTTCTTGTCAAGAATATTTGATTTCAGGTTAAAACATATCAAGCTCACAAAATGCACCCACACACGGTGACAATGGCCTCGAATTTCACGGGGAAAACGTTAATGTAATTGCTCCAGGAGTTGAGGTGCCACATGCTAATCCCGGAGGAGCACCGGTTGCCAACCCAGTCGATGTCAGTTCGCACGTCGCTTTAAATGCAGACCTAGGCGCATACCTCGAAGGGAGTGCATGCAGAGAAAGCCGATCTGGTGGCCAAGGTACACAGGGCAGAGGAGACGGAGGAGTCAGCCTCCAAGTGATATTCGAGATGCTACAGGCTCAGCAAGCCGCTATTGCTCAGCTACAAAATCAACATAGAGCTCCGAGTTGGGTCGAGCCGGAAACTACTCGCTGTACCGATCCAGCGCCGGAGAGGTCAAATGGTAAAGAATCGGGGACCGATCCATAATGAAAATGCTCGAGGAGCTCACCAAAAGAATTGAGTCAGGAGAGAAGAAAATCGAAGCTAATGATAAAAAAGTGGAAACATACAATTCCCGAGTTGATCAGATATCGGGGGCACTGCCAATCTTGAAAGGGATGGATTCAAAGAAATTTGTACAAAAGTCGTTTCCTCCGAGTGCGGCTCCGAAGACCATTCCTAAAAAGTTTCGTATGCCAGATATATCTAAGTACAATGGGACCACTGATCCCAACGAGCATGTTACCTCCTACACATGTGCCATCAAAGGTAACGATTTGGAAGACGATGAGATCCAATCTATGTTATTGAAAAAGTTCGGAGAGACCTTGTCGAAGGGAGAAATGATTTGGTACCACAATCTAGCGCCAAATTCCATCGACTCATTTTCCATGTTAGCAGACTCTTTCGTAAAGGGACATGCCAAGGCCATAAAGGCTGCGACAAGGAAATCAAAACTTTTCAAGGTGAGACAGAGGGATAATGAAATGTTGAGGGAGTTCGTATCCCAACTTCAAATGGAACACATGGAATTGCCACCGGTCATAGATGATTGGGCCGTTCAAGCTTTCACTCAAGGATTGGATGAACGAATTTTGATAGCGTCACGTCAACTGAAGCAAAATTTGATCAAATATCCAGCGGTGACTTGGGCCTATGTGCACAATCGGTACCAATCAAAGATCAGGGTCGAGGATGATCAATTAGAAGCTCCTTCCGATTCAGTGCATCCAAATAGGTCGGCAGCTAAAAATCAGAGGGAAGTCGATCGGGAGCCTCGGTCGAACAAAGATCGATATCAACCGTACATCGCAGATCGCAGGAACAGTGGTCCAGGACGCAATTCCACCCGAAACGATCGAAGAAGTGATCGAGGACAGAATTCTCGGGGACTTATGAGCAAAAGTGGTTTTGATAAGTATGCCGATCCCACAGAGGCACCTCAATTTTCAGAATATAATTTTAGTATCGATGCATCAGGCATTGTATCGGCAATTGGAAGGATCAAAGATACTAGATGGCCCAGACCCATACAGACTGATCCTTCCCAAAAAACCCCAATTTGATGTGTAAATATCATGGCACGCATGGTTACAAGACCGAGGATTGCATGCAACTAATAGAGGAGGTAGCCTATTTATTCAATGAGGGCCACCTTCGAGAATTCCTAAGTGATCGAGCCAAGAATCATTTCAGGGAAAAGGACGCCAACAGGAAAAACAAACAGGAGGAGTCACAACATATAATTCATATGATCGTCGGAGGGGTCGATATCCCACAAGGCCACGTGTTCAAACAAACTAAGGTATCAATTACTAGGGAAAAACGGACCCGAGATCATATGCTAGAAGGCACCGTATTATTCAACGACAATGAAGCAGAAGAAATTTCTCAACCTCACAATGACGCTCTGGTAATTTCTATCTTGCTAAATAAAGTTCAAGTTAAGCGTGTTTTAGTGGATCTAGGTAGCTCGGAAAATATCATCCGATCAAGGGTCGTGGAGCAGCTCGGCCTACGGGATCAAATCGTGCCCGCAGCTCGGGTCTTGAACGACTTCAATATGGCTAGTGAGACAACTAAAGGAGAGATTATCCTACTGGTAAACGTGGCCGAAACCATTCAAGATACCAAGTTCCATGTAATCGAGGGAGACATGAGATACAACGCCCTACTCGGGAGGCCTTAGATCCACAACATGAGGGCAGTCCCTTCGACTCTCCACTAAATGATGAAATTCCCGACGTTGGGTGGGGTAAAAACAGTGTACGGGGAGCAGCATGCTGCAAAAGAAATGTTCGCGGTCGATGAGGTAATACCGATATTGGCATCAGAAGAATCGAGCATCAAAACTAAACAGGAATCCAAATAGCAATCACCACCACAACCTCGACTGAATCGGAGAAGCAGGAAATGGAAGAAGAAGAGGAAGATTTTCTGAGCCCTCGAACTTTTGTTGTTCCCGAAATTCCGATGGTACCAAATCAACGATCGAAGAGTTGGAACAGGTTATATTGATCGAGTACCTACCCGAGCGAAAAGTATACTTGGGAACGGGGTTAACCCACAAACTTAGGAAAAAGCTTATTCAATTTCTTATTGATAACATAGATTGTTTTTCTTGGTCCCACTTAGACATGATAGGGATCCCACCAGAGATAAAAACACATCGACTAAGCCTGGACCCAAAGTTCAGTCCGATGAAACAAAAGTGAAGACCCCAGTCCGAGGTAAAGCACGCATTCATAAAGGACGAGGCAACTAAATTTCTCAAAATAGGGTCCACTCGCGAGGTGAAATATCCCGAATGGTTAGCCAATGTAGTGGTATTTCCTAAAAAAGGAACAAACTTAGGATGTGTATAGATTATAAAGATTTAAACAAGGCATGTCCCAAGGATTCTTTTCCATTGCCTAACATCGATCGCATGATCGACGCCACGGCCGGCCACGAGCTCCTTAGTTTTCTCGACGCCTATTCCGGGTACAATCAAATTCAAATGAACCCGCAAGAGCAAGAAAAGACTTCATTTATCACCAAGTATGGAACATATTGTTATAATGTAATGCTCTTCGGGCTGAAAAAAGCAGGAGCTACCTACCAACGCCTAGTAAATAAATGTTCGGAGAACAAATAGGTAGGTCAATGGAAGTATATATTGATGACATGCTAGTTAAATCCCTGCGCATGGAGGACTATTTGACACATTTGGCAGGAAATATTCAAGATACTAAGAAAATACAACATGAAGCTCAACCCCGAGAAATGTTCTTTTAGGGTTGGTTCGGGCAAGTCCTTGGCTTCATAGTGTCGAATCGGGGAATCGAGATCAACCCCGATAAAATCAAAGACATTACCGTTGTGGACAACTTTAAAGTCGTGCAAAGGCTGACAGGGCAGATAGATGCCTTGGGCTGATTCATCTCGAGATCGTCGGATCGGAGCCATAGATTCTTTTCTCTACTAAAAAAGGAGAACGATTTTGCCTGGGCCCCGGAATGTCAACAGGCGTTAGAGGAATTAAAGCGATACCTCTCGAGCCCACCATTGTTTCATACTCCAAAGGCAGATGAAAAACTCTACTTGTACTTTCCAATCTCAGAGATCGCGGTAAGTGGTGTACTGGTTCGAGAAGAGCAAGGTAGACAATTTCCTGTTTATTATGTGATTTGAACCCTAGGAGAAGCAGAAACTAGATATCCACACTTAGAGAAATTGGCACTTGCACTGATAAGCGCCTCTAGGAATCTAAAACCATATTTTCAATGTCACCCCATATGTCTATTAATCACTTACCCACTTCGTAATGTTTTGCATAAGCTCGAACTGTCGGGCCGATTGGACAAGTGGGCAGTCAAACTCAGTGGGTACGATATCGTATATCAACCTCGAACGACCATCATATATCAACTTTTAGCAAACTTCGTGGTCGATTCACACCAACCCTCGTACCCGAAGTCGAAAAGGAACTCTTTTTAAAATCAGGTACGTCATCGGGGGTGTGGACCCTTTTCACAAATGACGCTTCGAATGTGAAGGGGTTTGGTCTAGGAATCGTTTTGAAGCCGCCCACGGGAAACACTATTAGACACTCCATCAAAACTTCTAAGTTGACTAACAATGAGGCCGAGTACGAGGCCATGATTGCAGGTCTCAAACTAGCTAAAATCTTGGGAGTGGAAGTCATTGAAGCCAAGTGCGACTCCTTGCTGGTAGTAAACCAAGTTAACAAAACCTTCGAGGTTCGAGAGGACAGAATGCAAAGGTATTTGGACAAGTTGCAGGTGACTTTGCACCGTTTTAAAGAATGGATATTGAAACACGTACCTTGAGAGAAGAACAGTGAAGCCAATGCTCTTGCAAATTTGGGGTCATTGATCGAGGAGGACGAAATCAGCTCGGGGACTTTCGTTCAACTCTCGAGATCTGTGATCGAATAAGGTTATGCTGATAAAACTCCACAAGCTTAAACTGGTATTGAAGGAATAAATATATTGAATACTTGAAAAATGGAAAGCTCCCATCGGACCCTAAAGAATTGAGGTCCCGACGAACCAAAGTTGCTCGATTCACATTGGCTGAAGATGGAACATTATGCAGAAGGACGTTTGATGGACCATTAGCAATATGTTTGGGACCGGGTGACACCGATTATGTTCTACGAGAAGTCCATGAAGGTACTTGTGGGAACCACTCCGCGGCCGAATCACTAGTTCACAAAATCATCAGAGCAGGATACTACTGGGATAGTATAGAAAAAGACGCTAAGGAGTTTGTTCGAAAATGTGATAAATGCCAAAGACATGCACCGATGATTCATCAGCCCGGGGAGCAGCTTCATTCAGTCTTGTCCCCATGGCTGTTCATGAAATGGGGAATGGATATCGTCAGTCCTCTACCATCGGCCCTAGGTAAAGCTAAGTTCATTTTATTTGTGACTGACTATTTCCCTAAATGGGTTGTGTCACACCTCTTTTTTCACCACAACCCTATTACGAGGTTGAGTTAGAAGAGTTTTTCCAATTAAAGTGACGTTTCGAAAAGGGATTATTTATTATGTAGAGTCGCCACTTGGAATTGAGTTTTGGTGTTCCAAGTCACCTTTTATTGAATCCCTTATCAAAAGGAAAAGTTTGACTCCTAATTCATAGTCTACGAAAACAGAAGACTGAGTAAGGAATTCTTTTGACCGAGGGGAAGGTGTAAGGCACCCCTCGAATCTCGTGGTTATTGACTCATATAAGGCTTAAATCAGTTTTTAACTATTCTTGTATTTTATTGATTATGGCTTATTTATTACCGTAATTAATTATTGTATTTTTATTAATCGCGTTCACCAAGATGCAGAACGCACACAAGGTAATTTAATTTAATTTTTTTTTTGAAATTAAATGTTAAACCAAGATACGGAATGTACACATGGTTATGACATAATTATTTTAAATCTAAAGGCATCGAGACGCAGAATGCGCACATGATCCTTTTATTATTTAATCATATCAATCCAAGGTTCGGGTATGAACACATGGGCTAATATTTAAAGTACATCTAAAGTTTTTCTAGTGTATTTAGAGTTCTTTTTCTAAAGTAATTTGAGGTTGTGGGGAGGTCATGATTTATGGATATAGAATTATTTGATGAATACAATATTTTTGAGGAGGCTAATTTTACCAATATTTTTGAAAATATTTATAGGTAGTTCTTAATTGTGGGGTGAGCGGGCTAACATAGTTATCCTTAAAGAATCAAATTACCTGGGGAATTAATTCATTTCTTGTGTTATTAAACCTGAACAGAAGGTATGCCCGTTCATGGTCCATATATGCCCAAGCCTATTAATTGTAAACAAGTAGTACTACAAATTCATTAATTTAATATTTATCTCCCAAAAGATTTCAGTCTAAGACTCATTAAGAATTCATGACTTGTTGCTTAGAAGATCAGATGTAAAATCCTATTTTTAACGACATAAACAAACACGATATAAACCAAACCAAGAGGATTTTCATGGAAGCATAGTGAGCATTCATCATTCTTGCATTTAGGATTAAAATTCAAAATTAAGCACTTGAATTCTTAATAACTAAATTAACAGAAAAGCTAAATATTACCATACAAAGCAACACAATTTGCTAACATAGAAAACCGAACGAAACATCAAAGAAAGAAAAAGAATGAAACTTCAAAATTTTCGATATAAAAACAAAAACTTCAAACAAACTACCTGACATGAAAAATAGACACACTTTATGAATTATATATCTTAAGCACATAATCTTTATTTTCCTTTAAAAAAAATATTCCTACCAAATTAAACACTTGAAAGTTTTCAACTTTCATGACTAAGTAGTTAAAAATTATAAACGTATACTCAGAGAGGAAAAAAAACTTTTCTTTATGTAAAAGAAATTTACTATAATCTTATAAAGAAAAATTTATTATAATTCATGGCCTATTCACAAGAATGATTAGAAAGATAATTTATGACTTAGGAATACTATAGCAGTATTTTGTCCAAGCTTAACTGGCTAAGGAAACTAGACCCAAAACTTTCATATATATATTCATCACCATTTTTAACCTTAATGCCATATGAGTTATTATTATTATTATTATTTTTTATTATTATTATTATTATTATTATTATTATTATT
>ML422164.1:83180-94467 GCA_005239525.1 Nicotiana knightiana | reverse complement strand
ACCCCAGATTATATTTGCAACGCCCGCTTAGTCTTTTATTAGACATAGTTGAGCGTGATCAAGAGGCCAATAGCCCTGGACATTCAGTCCTTGGCTAAGAGACTTGTGAGGATGGACATTTCAGAGCCCAGTCGAGTTCTTGCGTGTGTTGTTGCTTAGTCTTAATTATTGGGACAGATCAAGGCTCGACAATTCGATGATCCGCACTTGGAAATTCTCAGAGAGACAGTACTATGGGGTGGTGCCAAGGAGGTTTCCATTGGCGAGGATGGTGTTCTGCGACTTCAGGGTCGCCTATGTGTTCCTAATGTTGATGTCCTGAGGAAGAGGATTCTAGAGGAGGCGCACAACTCATGGTATTCTATTCATCCATGTGCTACGAAGATGTATCGTGATCTGAGGCAGCACTACTAGTGGCGGCGGATGACAAAAGACATAGTGGAGTATGTGACTAGATGTCTAAATTGCCAACAGGTTAAGTATGAGCAGTAGAGGTCAGGAGGCCTACTCCAGTAGATGCCTATACCTGAGTGGAAATGGGAGCGCATCACTATGGACTTTGTAGTTGGTTTACCGCGGACCTTGCGGAATTTTGATGCGCTTTGGGTTATTGTCGACAGGTTGACCAAGTCTGCACACTTCGTTTAGTTGGCCACTACTTATACTTCAGAAAGGTTTGCTCAAATCTACATTCGGGAGATAGTCTAGTTGCATGGTGTGCCTGTGTCCATCATATATGATAGAGGTCCTCAGTTCACCTTGCATTTCTGGAGAGTCGTACAAAGTAATTGGGCACCCGTGTAGAGCTCAGCACATCATTCCATCCTCAGACCGATGGGCAGTCGGCGGGTCCGTTCATATATTGGAGGACATGCTCAGAGCATATGTGATTGACTTTGGAGGGCAGTGGGATCAGTTCTTACCCTTGGCCGAGTTTGCGTACAACAACAACTATCTGTCCAGCATTGAGATGGCCCCATTTGAGGCTTTATATGGTCGGCGATGTCGTTCTCCCATCGGGTGGTTTGAGTCTAGCGAGGCTAAGATATATGGTACTGACTTGGTAAAGCATGCCTTAGAAAAGGTAAAGTTGATTCAGGAGAGGCTTCGCACGATACAGTCCAAGTAGAAGAATTACGCGGATCAGAAGGCGCGTGATGTATCATTCATGGTCGGCGAGAAGGTTGTCTTGGAAGTCTCGCCGATGAAGAGTATTATGAGGTTCGGGAAGAAGGACAAGTTGAGACCAAGGTTTATAGGTCTGTTTGAGTTGTAGAGGCGAGTTGGGGAGGTTGCTTATGAGCTTTCTCTACCTCCCAGCCTATCAGGTATTCATCCAATTTTTCACATATCTATGCTCCGAAGGTAGCACGCCGACTTGTCTCATGTGTTAGACTTCAGTACCATTCAGCTAGGCAAGAGGTTGGGCTACGAGGAGGAACGATTTGCTATTATTGATAGGCAGGAGCACTAGTTGAGGTCTAAGAGGGTTTCCGCCGTGAAGGTCCAGTGGAGGGGCCAACCAGCCGAGGAGGCGAATTGGGAGTCCGAGGAGGACATGTAGAGTAGATATCCACACTTTTTCATCACTCCAGGTATGATTCTAGACCCGTTCGAGGACGAACATTTGTTTAAGATAAGGAAGACGAAGAGTATGGGTAGCTTGGCATTTATTTCAGCAGAGGAGAGGCCAATAGCCCTGGACATTCACTCCTTGGCTAACAGACTTGTGAGGCTGGACATTTCAGTCTTAATTATTGGGACAGATAGAGGCTCGGCAGTTCGATGATCCGCACTTGGCAGTTCTCAGAGAGACGGTAAAACAGGGTGGTGCCTAGGAGGTTTCTATTTGCGAGGATGGTGCTCTGTGACTTCAGGGTCGCCTATGTGTTCCTAATGTTGATGTCCCGAGGGAGACGATTCTAGAAGAGGCACACAGTTCACGATATTCTATTCATCTAGGTGCTACGAAGATGTATCGTGACCTGAGGCAGCACTACTAGTGGCGGCAGATGAAAAAACACATAGTGGAGAATGTGGCTAGATGTCTAAATTGCCAACAGGTTAAGTATGAGCACTAGAGGCCAGGAGGCCTACTCTAGCAGATGCCTATACCTGAGTGGAAATGGGAGCGCATCACTATGGACTTTATAGTTGGGTTACCGTGGACCTTGCAGAAGTTTGATGCGCTTTGGGTTATTGTCGACAGGTTTACCAAGTCTGCACACTTCGTTCCAATGGCCACTACTTATACTTCAGAAAGGTTGGCTCAAATCTACATTCGGGAGATAGTCTGGTTGCATGGTGTTCCTGTGTCCATCATATCTGATAGAGGTCCTTAGTTCACCTCGTATTTCTGGAGGGTCGTACAGAGTGAGTTGGGCACCCGTGTAGAGCTTAGCACAGCATTCCATCCTCAGACCGATGGGCAGTCGGCGCGGTCCATTCATATATTGGAGGACATGCTCAGAGCATGTGTGATTGACTTTGGAGGGTAGTGGGATCATTTCTTGCCCTTGTCCGAGTTTGCGTACAACAACAGCTATCAGTCCAGCATTGAGATAGCCCCATTTAAGGCTTTATATGGTCGGCAGTGTCATTCTCCCATCGGGTGGTTTGAGCCTGGCGAGGCTAAGCTATATGGTACTGACTTGGTAAAGGATGCCTTAGAAAAGGTAAAGCTGATTCAGGAGAGGCTTCGCACGGCATAGTCCAAGCAGAAGAGTTACGCGGATCAGAAGGCGCATGATGTATCATTCATGGTCGGCGAGAAGCTTCTCTTGAAAGTCTCGCCGATGAAGAGTATTATGAGGTTCGGAAAGAAGGGCAAGTTGAGCCCAAGGTTTATAGGCCTGTTTGAGGTGTAGAGGCGAGTTGGGGAGGTTGCTTATGAGCTTGCTCCACCTCCCATCCTATCAGGTGTTCATCCAGTTTTTCACGTATCTATGCTCCGGAGGTACCACACCGACTTTTCTCATGTGTTAGACTTCAGTACCATTCAGCTAGACAAGAGGTTGGGCTACGAGGAGGAACGAGTTACTATTATTGATAGGCAGGAGAACCAGTTGAGGTCTAAGAGGGTTTTCACCGTGAAGGTCCACTGGAGGGGCTAACCAGCCGAGGAGGCGACTTGGGAGTCCGAGGAGGACATGCAGAGCAGATATCCACACATTTTCATCACTTCAGGTATGATTCTAGACCCTTTCGAGGACGAACGTTTGTTAAAGAGGTGGAGAATGTAACGATCTGACCGGTCGTTTTGCTTTTTAGAACCCTGTGCTCTTAAATAAGACTATCCGTACTTGTTTTTACTGGTTTATGACTTACAGGGATGGTTGGTTCGGGTTTTGGAAGATTTTGGGTTGGAATTGGAACACTTAATTCCTTAAGGTTGGCCTAAAAGGCCAAGTTTGACTTCGGTCAACATTTTTAGTAAACAATCTTGGAATCGGGATTCGAAGGTTCCAATAGGTTCATATGATGATTTCGGACATGGGCGTATGTTCGGAACGGGTTTTGGATTACCTGGGGGCGTTTCAACGCCAAATAGTAAAATAAGATTCTTGAAGTTTTATAATTGAGGGTTGGAACGTGTTTTGAGGATATCAGGATCCAAACGGAATTCCGAGACCGGGAATACTTCCGTAGTGTCATTTATGACTTGCTGGCAAAATTTGGTGTCGTTCTGAGTATTATAAGTACGTTTCGGCGTGTTGGAAGTGAATTTAAGAACTTGAAGTTCATGAATTGAATTTAGTTGGTTCTGGGGTATGATTCTTAGATTTAATGTTGTTTCGGTCATTCCGAAGGCTTGAGAGAGTCCATTATATGATTTCGAAGTTGTTGGTATGTTTGGACGGGCCTTGACATTCAGACGTCGCGTGAGGCAAGTTCAAGCTCTAAAAGAGCTGCTGGTTCACCAGATTTGGTGCGACCGCACCTACGGTTGGCCAGCCGCAGGTACGAGACGGCTGGCGTGGTCTAAGCCTCGCAGATGTGGTCATCGAGTGGGTGCCCAGGATCCGCAGATGCGGTCCTTCCTCTGCAGAATCAGAGCCGCAGGTGCGGGCCCCCTTTCCGCAGGTGCGATCCCGGCCAGCCCCTCCCTTTCCGTTGATGCGGACCTTGGTCCGCAGAAGCAAGACTGCAGGTACGGTCCACTCGTCGCAGGTGCGAAAGCACTGGAGGCAGTGAGGTCGTTTTAAAGTCGAGACTTAGGCACATTTGGGGGCATTTATCACAACCTTGGGTGATTTTAGGAGATCCCAAAGTAGAGATTTCTACTTAGCCCTTGAGGTAATGTATTTCCTTCTTCATGTGAGTTTATTACTTAGTTTTTGGGTAGATTAACACACAAAGATTAGTGAAAATTTTGGGTTTAGAATAAAACGTAGGGTTTTGATAAAAATAGGATTTAACCACGAAATTTGTTATGGAATCTAGTAAAAATCTTATATTATTGATCCTTAGGTTATGGATAACAATTTCCCTTAAAAATTTCTGGAATCCGAGCATATGGGCTCGGGGGTGAATTTTAGGAATCTTGCAAACTAGGTTGGGTAACCATTTAAATAGGGAAATTGTGAATCTTTGAGCATAGATTGATTAGTTTATATGATGTTTGGTTAGTTTCGAGTTGCGGGGTGATGAATTCGGAGGTTCAGGCGCGTTCTTAAGTTGCAATTAGGCTCGAAGAGAGGTAAGTCTCCTTTCTAAGATCTTCAGAGAGAATTGTCCCCATAGGTGAAATAATCAATTATGTGCTACTATTTGTGGGGGCTACGTACGCACGAGGTGACGAGTGTCCGTGCGTAACTACTATTATGCTTATGTCCGGGTAGTCTAGGATCTAAAAGCATGCTTTAATTGTCGTACTTGTAATTTTACTGATAAATTTAAAATGATTAAATCATATCGAACTTGGCAAATGAATTCTAAAAAGATTAAACATCATCTTCTTGACCATTAAAATAGAAGTTGTCATTTCCTTGGGTAATTTTTTTCCTGATGAAGTCTGGGTTGACTGTTTGAATGTGTGTATCTATGAGTACCTGCGTCGCATGTATGATTCGCGAGCGGGGTAACTCTATTATTTATATTTGATTCACGACGGGGTAATAGATGCATCTATGGTTCGCGCCGTTCGACCTTTCGGCAGTGCACAATTACTTTCTGTTGGATCGGGCCGTACGTCCTCGGCATATTATGCGCATGCTATTTTCTTGGTATTTTTCTGTGATTTCTAAACCGTTAAAGAGGCCCTGAAGAATAAAATAGTAACCTGTTTGATAGAAATTGACACATAAAAATACCTGTGAACATTTTTGTCGTTTCTTGTCCTTATTGTTATTCATCTTTGATATTCATGCTTAGCCTTATACTTAGATAAATTGTTTTGGCCTAGTAAGTGTCAAGTCGATCTCTCGTCACTACTTCTTCGAGATTAGATTGGATACTTACTAGGTACATAATGGTTTTGTACTCATGCTATGCTTATGTACTTAAATGTACAGGTTCTAAGGCAGGTGCATCCGGTTATCAGTCCGGAGCTCGTTCTTGACTTCACGAGATAAGAGATTCCCCGGTCAGCTGCTTCTCTTGATGTCGTTCAGCAGCACGTTTGAGTCTTTCCCTTTTGTTTTTCTGTCTATATCCTCTCAGACAGTAGGATAGATGTGTTTTGTCTATATCCTCTCAGATAGGATACCTGGCACACACATCGGTAGACTATTCTTTTGGAAATGTAACTATTTAAATTTAACTTCTTGATCATTGCAAGTAAGTTTGCCTTTGATATTTGTCATTTTCTCATGCTTGTGACAAAAACTTGGGTATTGTTAATAAATTTTTATAAAATTAAATGGAAATCACTAGACTAATTTTGTTGTTTCCTCTAACATCGGCGTTGGTTGCCATCATGGACTAGATTAAGATTGGGGTCGTTACCGAAGTGCTAACTATAATGATTTCGTAAGGGCGGGAAATAATGACACTTAGCAATATATGTTGCTGCTAGTAGTAACGTGATATTTGGATACAAAAATGAACAAAGAAAGTTCTTATGAGTATAACCAATCTATCCTATTGTCGGAATAGTGAGCATATCAGTGTAATTATGAAATAAAAGTCAATGTACGATGAAAGATTGAAGCAGTAAAATAGAGATTTCTAGTTGGGGAATAAAGAGCATATAGTAGTGGGTGAGAATGTATCTCACGACCCAGAATTCGCACCCTCAGGACCATGATGACGTCTAACATTTCACTTTCTAGGCAAGCCAATGTTAGATAATTTTTAACAATTCAAATCAAATGACAATCAATAAGCTGAATAAACAGAAACAGAGTAAGTAAACTAATAAACGACGATACCCAAATACAATCGTAGAACTGGTGTCACCAATACACGAGCCTCTAGAGTAATACAAATAATATTCTGAATAAAAGCATAACTGTATGAATCGAAATAAACATCTAAGGTGATGTAGAAAGGGAATTCAGGGATCCGAACACTGTGCAACTATACCTCAAGTCTAAGTCGAGCACTCGATCCGAGCAAATCTACTTAATGCCGCTAGGACCAACTCCAAAATCTGCACAAGAAATATAGAGGGTAGTATGAGTACAATCGACCCCATGTACTCTGTAAGTGCAGAACCTAACCTCTACGAAGAAGTGACAAGGCTAAGGTGGGTCACTTACAATAACTTGTACGCAGTAGTAATAATAATAATAATAAGGAAGGAAAACAAGAAATGAAAGAAAGGCAGTTAATACATGAAAATGAACTCAATTCTCGCAATCAGAGAACCCAGAATAACCGATCTCATAATTTCATATAAGAATGCTGAAAACCAACGCAATAACAACAACGAGTATAACACATACAATCTTTTGCGGCGCGCAACCCCATCCCATCGTACACACACAATCCTTCCTTATTTTACCATAGCATTATTTATCAATATCATGAATCACATATACAATCCGTTGTGGTGTGCAACCCGATCCCACTATATCATCATAATCAATGTCATAATCCTCTCTTATTACACCATATTATCATTTATCAATATCAAGCATTACATACACAACCGTTGTGGCATGCAACCCTATTCCATCATCATAATCAATATCGTAATTCGCCCTTATTCTACCATATCACAACCGTTGCAGCGTGCCACCCGATCCACGAACAATTCAATAGATGTAATCAATCCAATAGCTAACTTTACAAGAACCTCTACAATCAAAGAATATTAAAGCAAAGTGATAAAGGAAACACATACTAATCAAAGGAATGCTACAAATAATACAAAAGCAACAAGACAAGTCAAGTACGTGACAATTAAAGTGTGCAAGTAAGACAATTAAGACAAGTAGAAATTAGTCACGAAGTCATGGAAGGGACGAACAATTCAATACAAGAATAATTAATGACAAGTAACAAATTACGACATAGAAAGCAATCAAGGCATGTAACAATTAAGGCATGGAATGGGATAATTGATGAAATACGAGAAGGCATGGAAATAATTATTTTGACGGCATATATACACTTGTCACCTCGCGAATACACTATTACACATGTAATTCACATAATATATAGTTCAAGGGTTCCTAATTGCCTGAAACCAAGGTTAGACCCAACACTTACGTCACTCCGCAACCAAATCAAAGTTCAACCGGCGTCGTTCCTCAAAATTCACCTCCAAATCAACCGAATATAACCAAATCGACTTAATATCATCAAACAGTGGTAAGGAAATAAATTACCATAGATAAAGTTAAGATCTTTACACTTTTTCCAAAAAGTCAACAAAGTCAACCCACGGCCCGTCCCGTCAAAACCCGAGTCTAATGATAGATTCTGACTACCCATGACCCCACAAGTTCATATATGTGATTATTTTCAAAATTCGAGTCCAAATCGACTCTCAAAACTCAATTTCTTATTTTTCAAATACTTGACAAGGTTTCATAATTTTTCATTTTGATTCACATCATTTTGATGTTAAAATCTAAGATGAGTTGATGAATATGATTATAATCACTTACTCAAAGTTTGTTGATGAAATTCGCTCTTCAAAATCTCCTCCTACAGATTCTAGGGTTCAAAAATATGAAAATGAGGCTAAAAATCCCATCCCTCAGCTTTTTGTCTAGTCGCATGTGTCGTAATTGCGAGCTGGGTTTCGCAATTTCGAGCCCCGCAAATGCGTGAAATCCATCGCAAAAGAGAAGAACCCACATCCCTGCAACAGTCGCAAATCCACTTAATGTTCACAAGAAGTTTGGATATTCGCAAAAGTGATCACTGCTGATTCCAGGCCCCCTTCGCAATTGCGAACACTGCGCTCATAAATATGACCATAACATGCTAGGCCCTACATTGAAAATGTGACTTCTAACCTCGCACGAAGCCTGCCACACCAGCTCTGACCAGCAACTCTAACACTCTCCAAAACAATCTGAAACATATTTGAAACTCACTCGAACCCCCAGGGCTCCAAACCAAACATCATCACAAGTATAAAAACATAATATGCTGGCTAGCACGATCAAAACACCAAAAATATACCTACAATTACGAACCAGACATCAAAATGTATGAAATTTTCAAAGAAACTCAAGAACTTGCAAATTTACAAGCAGATGTCTGAAACACGTCAAATCAACTCCATTTGGAACCAAATCGTGCAGACAAGTCATAAATAATGAAATGAACCTATCCAAGTGCTTGAACAGAAATTCAAACCCTGTAGCAATAAAGTAAACCAATGGTAAAACTTAGGAATTCTTTAAGCCTTCAAATTACTGGTTTTTAACAAATCACGTTAAATCAAATTAGGGACTTCTAAATTTGATTTCGGTCCTACGCCCAAGTCCTAAATTATGATACGGACCCTTAGGACCTTCAAAATACTGATCTGGTTTTGTTTACACAAAATGTTGACCGTAGTCTACTCAAATTAGTTTTATGGCATAATTTCACAGTTTCTTTAAATTTTCACATAAATACCTTCAAGAACAAGACACGGACTGCGCACGCAAATTGAGAAACACTAAATCGAGCTAGTCAAGGTGCCGGTATGCAAGAATAAAGGCTAAAACTCAAAATGACCTATCGGGTCATCACATTCTCCACCTCTAAAACAAATATTTGTCCTCGAAAGGACATACAAAGGTACATGGATTGGTGAAAAGGTGTGGTTATCTACTCCGCATGTTAGAATCGGACTCCCACGTGGTTGTCTCGATCGACTGACCTCTACACTGCACTCGAACTGAACCGAATCGGTACCGAACAACTGAGCCTCTCCCGGCTCAAACCAACCAACTAGCGAATGACACCATCTCCTGTACAATGCCTTATTAGGGGCCATTGAATACTTGATTAGTAGTTGTTGTCGTAGGAAAATTCCATAAGTGGTAAGAACTGATCCCAAGAACTCCAAAAATCTATAACGCAAGCACGAAGCATATCCTCCAATATGTAAATGGTGAGCTTAGATTGTTCCTCTGTCTGGGGGTGAAATGTTTGACTCAAATCAACATGTGTGCTTAACTCACATTGTACGAACCTCTAGAAGTACGAGGTGAACTGCATACCTCAATCAGAAATGATGGACATTGACACACTGTGAAGACGGACGATCTCGCGGATTCAGATCTCAACCAACCACTCTGAAGAATAGGTAACTGTTACTGGAATGAAATGTGCCGACTTGTTCAATCTATCCATAATGACCCATACCGCGTCAAACTTCTTCTGAGTCCGTGGGATCTCAACAAAAAAATCTATGGTAATACGCTCCTACTTCAATTCAGGAATCTCCTGCCACTGAAGCAAACCACCAGGCTTCTGATGTTCATACTTTACTTGTTGAAAATTTATAAACCGAGTCACGTATGGAACTATATCCTTCTTCATTCTCCTCCACCAATAATGTTGTTGCGAGTCCTGATACATCTTGGCGGCACCCGGATGTATGGAATACCAGAAACTATGGGCCTCCTCAAGAATCAACTCGCAAAGCCCATCCACATTGGGCAAACAAATCTAACCCTGCATTCACAACACCTCATCGTCTCCAATATTAACCTGCTTGGCACCACCGTGTCGCACCGTGTCCTTAAGGACAAGAAAATGAGGGCCGTAAAAATGATGCTCTCAGATGCGCTCATACAAAGAAGACCGAGAGAACTTGCAAGCTAGAACATGTCTGGCTCCGAAACATCTAACCTCACAAACTGATTGGCCAAAGCCTGAACATTTGATGCTAGCAGTCTCTCACCAACTAGAATATACGCAAGGATACCCATACTCGTTGCCTTTCTACTCAAGGCATCGGCCACCATATTGTCCTTCCCAGGATGGTACAAAATGGTGATATCATAGTCTTTCAAAATCTCCAACTACCTTGGGTGCCTCAAGTTGACATCTTTCTGCTTGAACAAATACTGAGACTCCAATGATCTGTGAACACCTCACATGACACATCGTAGTGTTAATGCCTCCAAATCTTCAGTGCATGAACAATGGATGCCAACTATAGGTCATGAACAAGGTAATTCTTCTCATGCACCATCAACTGCCGTGACATGTATGCAATCACCCTGCCTTTCTGCATCAATACTTGTCACGACCAGAATTGGAGGATCCTAACTAGCACCTGAACCGTACTTGTTGAGCACCAACGAACATTTTATCTAATCTTCTTTATTATCTTTAAGGGCTAACGAGATCAATATAATTGGTAGATATGTATCATGAACAATCAACAATGAAAGATAAGGGAATGAACATACATCACATGGGATGACAAGACTGCTAAGAAACTACACATAAGGTACGAGCTACAACGCTGCTGATGCGAGACTAGAATTCATAGTTTAACATGTTATATGCCTTACAGTTTATGCACATTAATGATAAAAATACTCTTTTTATGTGCTTAACGGAGTTTATTTCATGTGTAGTTGAATTGGAGATGGAAACCGAGCTAAATGGATGCAAATACATCGAAAATACGCTTGAGAGGCGAAGAGGGAACACCCTGGCCTTATCCAGGCGTTTGCCTCCTAAAGCCAGGCTGGCCCTGGCGTTAGGGGGGCATTTGCCTCCTAAAGCCAGGCCTGGCCTGGCCTTATCCAGGCCTTAGAGCCAAAACGTCTAGTCTCCTGGTTCAGGTCAATTTCGAGTTTTGACGAGTTTAAGTATTTTTCGGTTGAAATAGAAGTCTCCTACACGTTTAGGGTTTGTCCTAAACTTATAAATAGACCCC